>RJWJ010017411.1:0-33031 GCA_004363605.1 Indri indri
TTGACTTGTTTTTTGGTATTTACAGCTAACAAAACTCCCAAATCCTGCCCATACTATATGTTTAGCTGACTTCTCTGGAGTTTCAGATTTGGGATCTCTGTGAAAGTATGTAAAGCCTCCTTGAATCTTACTTTGTAATAAATATACAGGGTTATATCCTCCAAACTCTGTAATCGAGCTTCCTATTTTCTTACCCATCCTCTTCCACTTCCAGAAGCTATGACTTGGAATTCAAATTACATTGAATGAGGAAGAACATTTTTGTTTTATAATTGTTTAATTCAATGTTTTCTTTGTTGATTGTTTTTTCTATCCGATGATATAACCATAAATAGAATGGAGTTAGCTATGACAAATGCATGTGAAGTAAAGATATTATTACAGGAGAATCATGTTCTCTGTGGATTATGTATAAACCTAGATTGAATAATAAATGTGCAGTAGAACAGAGGAAGGATTTTATGTTTGTTTGTGGGTGAGGAAGAGCCCTGGAGTACAAGAGAGAGTAGAAAAGGACAAGAAAGAATAGGAATGATTGATAACTCTTAAAATATTTAAAATAATTTTAAATAATATATGCATACATATGATATATATATGATTGCCCTATTTTGATTATGATATAGCCATAAGTAATGTTAACATTTGATTGTTCCTTTAAAATCAGTCAATTTATTCTACTAAATATGTGTTTATAAAAAAGACTAGAACATTTCATCACTCATCACGCATAGTCCAGGAGGAATTTGATACATTCTTAACATTTAATTCCACTACAAAAATGTCAAAGACATCAAACTATGATTTTGTATAATTTGTAAGATAACAAATGTATTCTAGTGGATTATTAGTGAAGATAAATGAAGGGTGGAGAACATGGAGGTGGTGAACTAAGAATGTAAATTTAAAAGGTCATAGGAAGAACACAAATTAAACATAGCAGAAAATTCAACTTCTTTCCTTCCTGGCGAATCAGGAAACTATATGCTGTTTTTTATTAACTAAATTAAAAACAATATGTAATGATGGCTTTCATGGTGTGTCAACTATTACATTTTTTGTACTGCTTTATTATATTAGCAGGCTGATGGCAGCCTCACCGACCTCTCTGTGAATTTTGCACTCAGGCAGTAGCAACTTTTACACTTGATGGTTAATCATCATTCACAATTATTATGAAGACTGATTGGAAGAATATTGCTTTTAGAACTTTTCATTATGGTAATTTTTGTTTAACTCCAATACATTAATTTGCAACAAGTGTGGCAAATAATTTCTGAAACCTCCAGAGTGGGTTGTACTGTGCAGGGACAGTAATGGAAATTGCAAGTATGTGTAGACTTATTTGACAGTGGCCACTTCACATGAACTGAACCCATTCCCTCTGGACATCACTGCCCACAGCTCAGAGTCTTTATCGGACTCTATTCAGGTATATCCATGCTCAGTTCTTACATAAGCATTCAGGGATGTCACTATTATAGTCCATAAAGATCTCATTATGCTATGAATATTATTAGTTTTGCTTGGTTTTGTTTTGTCTTAACGATTCATTGGCACATATCAATATACTGCTTCAGGTTTATGTCTTGTCTCTCCAATTAAAGAACTGTAGATAACACACTTTAAAAAAAAGAAATTAAAGCTTAATATGATGCCTCATTCAAAGAATATATTCTCAGGGCAAAGATGGCAGACTAGAAACAGCTTGCACACACTGCTTATGAAGAGGATTGAAAGTGGCAAATGCATGTTCACCCTCAGATTGATAATCTCAGCTGAGGGAACAGGAGATTCACAAAGTGAAGGAGAAGAAAGAGATGTGACCTGCCCCATGAGATCAGGAGTACATGGAGAAGGGACAGAGGAGAGAATCTCAAGGCCCCACTGCAGTCCAAGCTGCAGGTGGGACCCTTCACCACAGCAGGTCTCGATCTCACGTTGGGAGCTGACTGGAGACTATGCAGTTGTGTTGTTCTGGAGAGAAGGCACAGTGGGGACCACTGGCTTGTGAACCCTGGACACTGCAGCTGGTGCCATTTTGAGATCCAAGACCCAGAGTGCTGCATCTACCCAGGGGTCAGATTCATTGCTGCTGCCTCCCCATTGTCCTGCTGAGCCAAGGAGGGAGTAGAGAGGCTGGGTACTCTAGTACATTCTGTGGACAGCTGCCATGCCCCTGCTGTTACAAGAGACCTCAGTGGGACAACACTGAAAACACCATGGGTGATAATTGCCACCACTATGGAAGTAGGTGGGGTGATCACTGACTCTGCAGCACTCTGACCCTCAGTGACAACCACAGTGGAGCAGTGAGACCTTAGGCACAAGAGAGCGGTAGTGTTATAGGCTCACAATGAATCTGTCCCTCTCCTGCCATGTCAGTTTTCCAGGGTAGGACTCAAGTGCCCCATTCAGGGACCTCTCCCTCTCTTCGCTGGGTAAGAGAGTTGCCAGAAGAGGAGAACAGGTGCACTGCAAACCTGTCTGTTTTGAGCTGAGAGAAATGGTTTCAGATGAGAAGGAAACAGCATAAGAACTCTGGCAACATGAAAAAATAAGCTGTTTTGACACTCCCAAAGCATCACAATAGTTCCCTAACAACTGATATCCCATCCAAAAGGAATTTATTGAAATGTCAGATTTGGAATTCAGAATGGTAATTGAGATCAACGGGATTGGTGAGAAACCAACACAAAGAAACCAAAAAAATTAATAATTCAGGACATGATTAAAAAATTTACTAAGGAGATAGATAACATAAGAAAAGACATAACAGCACTTTAAGAAATGAAAGAGTCGTTTAGAGAATTTCAAAAGTTTTAACAACACACTAGACCAAGCAGGAGAAAGAATTTCAGAGTTTGGAGACAAGGCTTTCGAATGAATCCAGTAAGTCAAAAATGTATGAAAAAAAAAAAAAAGGAAAGAGAAGTATGAGACTATGTAAAGCAAACAAATGTGGGAATCATAGGTATACCCGAGGGAAAAGAATAAAAAACAAAAATCATGGGAAACCTATTTGAGGGAATAATTGAGGAAAAGTTTCCTGGTGTCACTGGAGATTTAGATATCCAGATACAAGATGATCATAAAACACCTGGAAGATTCATAACAAATAGGACATCATGAAGGCACATAATCATCCCTGTAGCTAAAGTCGAAGTGAAGGAGAAAATCCTACAAGCTGTGAAACTAAAGGAATAAGTAAATTACAAAGGAAAACCGAACAGATTAACAGCAGACCTCTCAGCTGAAACCTTACAAGCAAAAAGGGATTGTGGTCCCATTTTTAGTCTTCTTAAACATAATAACTGCAAGCCAAAAATTTCATGTCCTGCAAAATAACTTTCACAGATATGGGAGAAATAAAGTCTTTCTCATAGAAGCAAACACTAAGGGAATTTGTCACCGCTAGACCTTTCCCACAGGAAATGCTTTAAAGTGCTCTATAGATGGCACAAAATAATCAATACCTATCAGTGTTATTACACTTAGAAGTTAAATGTCACAACTCTTATAAAATAGTAACACAAGGGACAAAATTAAGCAACTATGTAACATTTAACATGATGAACAGAACAGTATCTTACATGTCAATACTAACATTGAGCATAAAAGATCTTAATGCTCCACTTAAAAGATATAGATTGGCTGAATGGATAAAAAAATAAAACCCAAATACATGCTTTCTCCAAGAAACCCATCTAACTCTCAAAGATTCTGATAGACTCAAGGTAAAAGAATAGAAAAAAAAAATGTTCCACACGAAACCAGAAGCGAATAGGAATAGCTATTCACATATCAGACAAAATACACTTAAATCGACAACGGTAAAAAAAGAGAAAGATGATCATTATACGATGATAAAGGAAGCAATTCAGTAAGAAGATATAACAATCCTAAATATATATGCATCTAACACAGGAGTCCCCAGATTCATAAAACAAATTCTACTAGATCTAAGCAAAGAAATAAACGGCAACATCATAATAGCCAAGGACTTCAACACTCCGTTTACATTCCACTAACAGAACTGGACAGATCATAGAGGCAGAAAAATCAGCAAAGAAAAACTGAACTTAAATAGGACTCTAGAATAAATGGACCTAACAGACATTTACAGAACATTCTACCCAAAAGCTACACAATATACATTCTTCTCATCAGCACATGATATATTTTTCAAGGTGGATCATAGGTTAGCCTACAAAACAAGTCTTGGAAAATTCAGAAATATCAAAATTATACCATGTATCTTCTCAAATCACAGTAGAATATTATTAGAAATCAATTCCAAGAGTAATTCTCAAATCTACACAAATACATGGAAATTAAACTACCTGCTGCTAAACAATCCTTGGGTAAATGACAAAATGAAAATGAAAATGAAAATCAAGAGACTTTTTGAATGGAACAACAAAGATCACATAGCTTCCAAAATCCATGTGATACAAAGAAACAAGTGCTGGGGGTAGGGAAGGGGGTGATGTCATAGCCTTAAATGCTCATATCAAAAAGAGAAAAATCACACATTAACAACCTATTGTCACACCTCAAGGAACTAGGAAAAAGAAGAACAAACAAAATACAAAACTAGCATGAAAAAAGAAATAACAAAGCTCAAAGCAGAATTAAATGAAATGGAAACCAAAAAAAAAAGAATCAACAAAACAAAAAATTTCTTCTTTGCAAAGATAAAATTGGTAGATGACTCACTAGATTAAACAGAAATAGAAGAGAAAGGACTCAAATAAGCTCAATCAGAAATGAAGAAGGAGACATTGCAACTGATATCCCAGAAATACAAAATATCATCTGTGACTACTATGAAAATCTCTATGCACCCAACCTAGAGAATCTAGAGGAAACGAATATATTTTTGGAAATATACAACCTCTCAAACTTGAATCAGGAAGGAATAGAAATCCTGAATGACCAATAACAAGTAGCCAGATTGAAACAGTAATAAAAAATCTCCCAACAACAACAACAAAAGCTGCAGACCAGACAGATTCACAGCCAATTTCCACCAGACCTAAAAGAAGAACTGGCACCTATCCTTTTCAAACTGTTTGATAACATCAGGAAGGAGGGAATCATTCCTAACTCATTCTACAAAACAAGTGTCACCCTGATACCGAAGCCAGAAAAAGACACAACAACAAAAAAAAAGGAAACTACAGACCAATATCCCTCATGAATATTGATGCAAAAATCCTCTGCAAAATACTAGCAAACTAAATCCAAGAGCTCATAAAAAGATAATTCACCATGACCAAGTGTGCTTTATCTCAGGGATGCATGGATGGTTCAACATATGCAAATCAATAAATATGATTCAACACATAAACAGAATTAAAAACAACTACCATACAATCAGAAATAGCACTAGAAATAGATGCAGAAAAAGCATTTGTAAAATCCAGCACCCGTTCATGGTAAATATGCTCAAAAAACTAGGCATAGTAGGAACGTTCAATAAAAGCCATCTATGACAAACACACTCAGCCAACGTTATACTGAATGGGGAAATTGAAAGGATGCCCCTAAAAACTGGAAGAAAAAAAACAAGGATCCTCACTTTTACCCGTTCCATTCAACATAGTGCTGGAAGTCCTTATCAGACCAATCAGACCAAAGAAAGAAAATAAGGGCATCCAAATTGGGAAAGAGGAAGTCAAACTATCCCTGTTTGCTGATGATATGATCTTGTATCTAGAAAACCCTAAAGACTGTACCAAAAGACTCCTAGAATTTATAAATAAATTCAGCAAAGTCTCAGGTTACATAATCAATGTACACACATCAGTAGCATTTTTATATACTAATAACAGACTGAGTCAAATCAAAGACTCAATGCCATTTACAATACCTGCAAAGAAAATAAAATACCTAGGAATATACTTGCCCAAGGAGGTAAAAGATTTCTGTAAGAAGAATTATGAAAAACTGATGAGAGAAATCATAGATAACACAAACAAATGGAAAAACATCCTTCGGTCTTGGATTAGAAAAAAATGAAAAAATCAACATTATTAAAATGTCCATACCAACCAAAGTGATTTACAGATTCAATGCAATTTCCATCAAAATACCAACATCATTTTTCAAAATTCTAAGAAAAACAATCCTAAACTTCGTATGAAAAAAAAAAAATCCCAAATAGCCAAAGCAATCTTAAGCAAAAAGAGCATATATGGAGGCATCCCATTACCTGACTTAAAATTATACTACAAGGCTATATATTAACCAAAACATCGTGGTACTAATATAAAGGTAGACAAATGGACCAATGTAACAGATTAGAGAATCCAGAAATAATACTGTATAGCTATGACTAACTGATTTTTGATAAAGCAGAGAAAAGCATCCACTTGGGAAAGGATGCCCTGTTTAATAAATGGTGTTGAGAAAATTGGATAGCCACATGCAAAAGAATAAAACAGGATCCCCGTCTCTCATCATATGCAAAAATTAACTCACGATGGAATAAAGACTTAACTGTAAGACCTAAAGCCATAATAATTCTAGAAGGAAATATAGGAAAAAAATCTTCTAATTAAAACCACAATTTGATACCACCTTACCCCCGTCAGAATCGTCATTACTAAAAAGTCATAAAATGATAGATGTTGGCATGGATTCGGAGAAAAGGGAATGCTTTTACACTGCTGGTGGGAATGTAAACTAGTACAACATCTATGGAAGACAGTATGAAATTACTCAAAGACCAAAAATAGACCTACCATTCGATCCAGTAATGTCACTATTGGATCCAACAATTTCACTACTGGGTATCTGCCCAAAGAAAAGAAGTCATTATATCAAAAATACGCCTATACCGAATGTTTATCACAGCATAAGTCACAATTGCAAAGATGTGGAAATAACCTAAGTGTCCATGAGTGAAAAAGATAATGTGGTGTGTGTATATATATATGTGTGCGTGTGTCTGTGTATACATATGTGTGTGTACATGTAACATTAAAATTTAAATTCAAAGTGATTTTAACTATGCAAATATTGTGCCTCTCATCCAAATTTTCTCCTAGATTAAGCAGCAGTTTATGATTCTTTTGTGATCCAAATTTTACTAAGTTGGTTGCAATAAAAGATATTAGTTCAATTATAAAATTTGAATATAAATGGTAGATTTGATAAACGTATGCAAACTGATAAGACTCCAATTCCAGTAACCAGGAGCCTATTAATAATTTCCAACCAATGCTGAATCTTGCACATTTTTATATCTTCTGAGTAAACATGTGTGTGTGTATATATATATATATATACACACACACACATACATGTACATACATCATAGAGTACTACTCAGCCATAGAAAGGAATGAAACAATGTCTTTTACACCAACTTGATAGAACCAGAGACTATTATCCTAAGTTAAGTATCTCAGGAGTGGACAATCAAACAACACATGTTCTCACTGATAAGTGGGACCTAAACAAGGAATATGTATGGTCATAAAGTGGTGTAAATGACTTTGAAAACCAAGAAGGAGAAGAATGGGAGGAGGAGGGGGGACAAGGAATAAAAATTTACCTAGCGGGTACGATGTGCACTATTTGGGTGACAGGTATGCTGAAAGCCCTGACTTCAGCATGATACAATCTATCCATGTAGCAAAAAACACTTGTACTTCATAAATTTTTTTTGGTAACCAAAAATAGAATATATTCTCAAGTATTTAGTTAAGCAGATGAAGAAAATATTCTTGATCATGAGCCAGCCCGTGGCTACAAAATTGAGTGTTAATAATGTAAAATATATTGTCCAGTGGTTAGAATAGTGCCTGGTCCATCTAAGTATTCAATAGATATTTTCAAATAAGTAAATGGGTGAATGAAAATGAATGAATTAATTTGGGTTTATCTAGCACAAGTCTCATTTTCTACAGTCTCAAACATGCTCAACTCCTATCGTAACATTACAATTTAAATTCAAAGTGATTTTAAGTATGCAAATATTATGCTTCTCACCCAAATTTTCTCCTAGATTAAGCAGCAGTTTATGATTCTTTTGTGATCCAAATTTTACTTAGTTGCAATAAAAGATATTAGTTCAATTATAAAATTTGAATATAAATGGTAGATTTGATAAACATATGCAAACTGATGAGACTCCAATTCCAGTAACCAGCAACCTGCTGTATGGAAGAGTTCTTTCTCTTCTATTTCTTTATGAATTTATCTTATTATCAGTATAGAGTTATAACTTCATAATTTTTGTTGAAACTTATCATGGTCCTCAATTAGTTTGGCTCTCAAATTCTCCCAAATTTGAACATAGTGATCCCTTCAGACTGACTCCTGCAACACTATATTTTTAATGAAATAGTTCGGTTGTTTTGTTGAATCTAACTTGATATCCAAGTATGATTATGGAAATGTCTGAGATTGTCAAACAAACTCAAAATTGAACATGCCAATTATGGCTTATGCTTTGCAAAACTCATTTCTTCTTCCACATTATTTTTCCTTGAAACTTTTGCAAAAGTATCTTGGCGTGGCACAGTTCAAACTTTATAAACGTCGTTTAGCCAGTCCTCAGCATGTATCCATAATGTGTTTACCCTTCTGTTCTATTATTAGCCTGTGGCAATAAAATTAGTACCACTTATATCTAATGGAAGCGTATCCATAAATGTACATGTGACCAGCACAATTACATAAGCATATACGGGAGTTATTTGGATAATCCAGAATGTACTTGTATTATTATTAAATTTTGGTCTAAATAGGTGTGGAAATGAAAGAGGAACACATTGTCAGATTCTAAGGGCCTAAAAAGTCTGTTTAAGAAGTAGTAATTTATAAATTTCTTAGGTATATAAGACCTTTTGCATTCAAAAGTATTATGTGGTATAATGTGGCATTCTGTTGTAGTTTTGTTCTGCTATGTTGCTTGCTTATATACAACATTAGCTCACATTGAACTAATACTTGTAGCAGATCACTCATAAACAAGACAATGAAGAAACTCATCACAAAACTTTGGGATGTCAGTATCACTGTCATTTTCAGAAGAGTAATAGTGGTTGAATTATTTGCCATAGGTAACCAAGATGTAAGTTATTTGAATTCCATATCCAGTTTCTTTCTCCTCTATATCTATGCCTTATTTTTCAGGCAATTCTTCCGACTAGGAAAAAAAAGAGGGGGGGGACTATTAATAATTTCCAACCAATGCTGAATCTCATACATTTTTATATCTTCTGAGTAAACATGTGATATTACAGAGCCAAACACCATCACAATGCTTTGCCTAAAATAAGACAATAGCATACATACACACACACAAATACCCAAGTGTGTGTTTATTGGTCAGTAGCCACATGCTGGGATAGCAATAGAACAATGTGTTCTAAGTAAATATTGAATCATTAAAAAAAAAAAACCCTCAGAATATAAAGCAGAATATACAAATGTTGGCATTCATAAGCATAGCAGCAAATCTTATATAAAAATAAAGACAATCATCACCATTATCCCACATTCAAGCTAATGCACCATCTGTATGCAGAGATATGCAGCTTCTGCATCATTGCTTTTTCATTCAGTGTTTAATCAGATTGATGCTTCTGTCATAAAATATTAATCTGAAGTCCACCATTAAAATATATATCACTTTTCACAGGAGGGTAAATTGACTTTTTTCTGTGGGTTAAAATGGATGTTTGAGAAATAAATATTTCCATTAAATAAATCTTACTATGGCCACTACCATACTATTTTTTTCTTAATAAAAAGCAAATCCAAATTGCTGTTGTATGAATTGAAGAATAACAGGCAGAATGAATTATATATCCGACATTTCTGTTCACAAAAAATAAAGAGGAATGAGAAAAGTGTTTTGCTGAATGAGCTGACAGATTGGTAAATGTTTACCAGATACATTAATTTCAATTGGAACTGAATAAAACTAAAGTTTTCGAAACATCAATAATGAGCAGGCACACTCTTTCTTTTTACGCACGTGAGATTGATGAACACTTAAAAGTGTGATGGTATCAAGTTATGTAAAAAATGCAAAGCATCATTAATTTATACATTTCTCAAGGAAGAGAAAATTTGTAGAAATATTCCGGAAAGAAGTTTGGTCTTATCTGGTAAATTGCAAGATAGACATACTCTATGGTTTAGAAATTCCACCGGTTGGCATATATATTTAAAACATTCTGTAATATTACACCAGTTAACATGTACAGGATTGCTCATGGCAATGCTGTCTGAAAAAGTGAGAGCTTATAAACAATCAAAATGATCACAATAGAAGAATAGAAAATAAATTTGTGTATATTTATAAAATGGAAAATACTATGCAGAAATACAAATAAATTAGGACTATACTGCACAACATATATAAATATTATGAACATAGTATTGAATAAAAATATTGTTTTCTGTGGAACACACATATGCATGAAAAGTATAATGACGTGCATGGGAGTAAAAACCACCACAGTGTGTATGTCTATTAGGTAGGGATATATTGGCAAAGATTACACAATCACATTATTTGTATTTGTACTAATTTGCTTTCTAAACTTAAAGGTGTTCAATATATATTCATTATATCATTTATGTGTTAAAATAATTCAGAATAAATTCTGTTCCTGTGCACCTGTAGACAAAATTAGGAATCTCCTGCTCTGTTGCAGTTTGTGATTAAGCATATTTGAGGAAATCACAGAACTTCCAGAGCAGAGATGCCCTGACGGGTCACATTAACAAGCCACAGTAAATTGTAGAGATTTTCTGTTCCCAGCCAATATATTTGGCCATCTTGTTTTGAACAGGCTCTTTTTAAAGGCTCCTGACACTTTACAATATCTCTAGGTTTGGACCATTAAATCCTCTCACCAGAATTATATTTCTAAAATTTAAACTGATCACTTTATTTCTCCACTCCACACTCTTCATTCACTACCCATATCTAAGGGGATTAAATAAGAAAAACCCTGCATGAACTATTTATGGCTATCTATTATTTTTACTTGCCTACTTCTTTAGATAATCTCTCCACCACATTTTAAGCCTTGGTCTACTATGTCCCAACCACCCACACCCCAATGATCCTTTAGCTATCCTAAATTACCAGTTTTATACCCAGTGTCCCACACTGCTTTCCTTACCTTGCATCATTAACAAATTCTTTATTTGACAGGATTGACTTCAAACATTACTTTTCCCTAAATCACTATATTGACCTTACATGCTTTTTCTGTTCTTCCATTACATAGTGTTCATTTTGTATCATTCCCTTATCATATTGCATGGTAATTATAAGCCCCATGGATCAGATTGCTATAATTCACATTTCTGCCAGGCAAGGTAAAAGCACAAAGAATTTGGTTAGGACATTCTTATTGTAACAATAATTGAGTCAAAGATGTGATTTTAAGGTAGAAATACATCTGCAATGTTTCACTCTACCCTTCTGCTCAGTAGACAAAGAAAGTGTGGGTAGTTTGGAAGGATGGAAAGTTTATATCCCCACCCCTTCCCCATAAACAAGAAAATCGCTGCCCTTCTTTGCCCTTCTGGCAAAAGTCCCAGATGCAAGAACAAAACTGATGAACATTCTAATTAAAGTCAAATATCAGCTGTGTCCAGGGACTTACGGGGATGAATTTATTAGAAACATTGAGAGTAGGTTAGAGCATTTAGATAAGGATATCAATTCTATTTCTAGCATTAATGTAGTGTAGGACAATTGTCAAATGTCAATTTAGCTAAATGTCTTAAGTATTCATTATTTTTCATTGGCAAAATGGGGATAAAAATAGCAACTATGAAGCCATGTTTTGTTTGGATTAATGAATTAATATTTGTATAGAGTTTAAGAAAGTACATAGTGAATTGCAGGCATTTAATTAACATTAAGTGTGTTGTTTTCATTAGTATTATCATTAAGATCTAGCAGCCAGCAGCAGTGCCAGAGACAGAACAGCACATCTGGTGTCTGTTCTCTTTACTGAGTCTTGAAGTAGCAAAAATTTAATCCAGAAAGAGTTCTGAACACTCTAAAAATATTAACTTTTAAGTTTGTAATGAAAACCCTAAGAAATGAGTTTTATTAATATTTTTTCTCATTTTACCCATAATTAAATTATTTGCTCAACATCATACAACTAGTGTGGGCTTTAAAATTAAACAAGAGGATTCTATGCCCACGTCTTTATGTCTTGCTTATACTCCTGTTAGTCAGAAACATTTTACTTTTTCACAAATATGAGGAATCACATGAGGAGTAGACCTGGAAATAGAACAAACATTCCTTCATTTGTCCCTTACTCTCTCAATTGAAAGAAAATTAATTTTGTAAAATTTTGTAATGTACTGTAATAAAAAGTAAAATAAGTAAATAAAATAATGGAAAGCATTGTGCTGAGAAGACACAGTACCTTAATCGCCTTCTTGAAAACATACATATTCCCTTTTGTCACCTACTAAATGTTAGTATCTATAGAAGTAGATTTAAGCTGAGTAAGGAGCTATAACATTTTCAACAAAATAAATGCAGATGCCCGAGTTATTGAGGTACTCTTATTTATTTGATAGAAACACCTTTATCATTAATGCATGGTTAACCACCTTGGCAACACTAAAGAAATTTAACGTAACAAAGCTGCTTCCCCTCACAGTTTAGATAACATGTTAAATTAAATTTTTGCAATATGTGTAATTTTGAGTCACATTGTGGCACTACTGTTACACTTTCTAACTCATTTCTTTTTGCTTTAATAGCATAAAAAAATAATCTGCTTATTAAGAACCATAACATTCCAAGTTAATTGTTTCCTCTAGCATGAAGGCCAAGGCTGTTTCTTCACTTTTGGCTTTTGTTGGAATTGAAGAGATCCTTACGATATATTAAATAATTTTATCTTTCTACAAAAGCTACAGTTGGATGATTTAAAGCAAGAGCATGCCAAACTATAGCATGAATTAACAAGAAACACGGTCACTGTTAAAACCAAGGAGTTACTCACACTGGAGATAGGGTATGGCTAAAGCAAAGGCACTTTATGGAATGTATTGGTGAGGATGATCCAGGAAGAATTCTTGCTCCCAAGGGGACATCTTCATCTCCCTTTCCCTGAAGACGAACACTGATTCCTATTTTATTTAATTTTCCAATTTTTCCAGACGTGAATTTCTGTAACAGTAATTCTTCAACATGGACAATTCTTTTTCCTCAGATGTTTCAGATATTCTCAGGTTCTGTTCGAGTACGAATTAAATTTTTATACTTTCTCATTTATATTTCTTGTATGCACTGTAATTTATTAATTTATTCATTCAGACTTTTTTGGTTTTTTTCTATTTTATAACCATTAAAAATGATTGACATCCTTTGTACAGGTTTTTGTACACACAAGCAAGTTTCTTACAAGAAATATACTAGAAGTGAATTTTCAGTTCATAAGATATGCACCCTTTTGTTTTCAATATATTTTGAAAATTCAAAAACCCAAACAGCTTTAGAGAATAATGTGGCACATACACATGTACTCATTAACCTTGAGTTAGCTATTGTTTGTAGTTATCTCTATTTCTTCAGGTGTTTTAAAAATAAAGTTAGACCATTACACGTACTGCTCAAATCTCTATTGTTCCCTTGTGAAGTAAGTTTCCCATTCTCTCTTTCCAGAAGTAACAACCACTATAATAAATTTTGTGTTCTTCATTTGCTATTTTATTTCTATTCTATATTTAGTAATCCATAAACAGTGTACAATATAGTATTTTGTTTTAAAATTTGTTTATAGAATTTTATTTTAAAATTTACCTAAAGTCTTTTCTATTGAATATATAATTCTGCACTAGGAAATTATATCAAGGGCTTTATTGGACCACTGTAAGTAATGAAAAAACCAATGTAGAAACTATCTTAATATGCTTCACATGGGAAGAGAAGAATAAACTGCACTCTACACATACGATGGATGATTCTATATTGGTTAATGAATGAAATATATTTATATGCATCAACATACAGAAACCCAGAGAATATAATGATAGTGTTCTTTTTGTGAAGAGAGGGGAAAAACCTTAATACATAAGTAAAATGAAGTATTGTACATGCCTTCTTTTGATGTTTTAAATTAGAAGACAAAGCTAATCTCTTGGCATGAGGCTTTGCCAAATCACTTTTCTTGGTCATGTTAGGCCTTGGTACTCAACATTTATTAGAGACTAAACAACACCTATTTTTTCCTCTCTGCAAATCATTATTTAATACTTGCTTACTATTACCTCCTATAAGCCTTTGCTCAGATCAGACCAATATATAAAGTATTCTTCCAAGCTTGCTTCTTTGTAGTATTTCCATTTCACCTGTTAAGCCATAATTCGGGGTCCCCCTTCAGAAATGGTATTTTGCTTGTGGTCCAAGAAGAACGGTCCCACAAAATCTCATTTTCCAGCTTCAAAGTCTTTATACCATTGGCATACAAAATATTTATTCTCAAAGACTTATGGATTGCAGGCTAATCTCTTCCTCACTCTCTAAGTCAACCTACACTAAATCTGAGCTTGATCCTGATAGGTTGTAAGTGTTTCAATGGTGTAAACATAATCTTATTGATGTCAATATGCCCTGGACTCAGTAATCATACATAAATTTCATATTTATCTTTTACTGATCTAAAGACACTAGCTTGAAGTTTTAAAATATGCAGATAGATTGTTCATTATTACTCAATTTCCCTTACACAATTTCCATTGTGCCTTGAGGAAGGAACTTGTAACTTGTATGAGATAGTTATTGCCAGAATCATACTTGGTTTATGCATCATGCATAGGGATATACTCTGCCCTGAGTTGCAGGTTGGCTCTGTGGCTATGCTTCATGGGTCGCTAGATGCCGGGTGGTGCAGTAGTCCCTGTGTGTGTATGTTCTCATAACAGTCACAAAAGCATAAGCAAGCAATCCCAGCCACTTCTCCTGTTGTGTCCCAACATCCCATTGGACAAAGCATGTCACAAGGCTGAGACCAAAGTCAAGTATACAAAGAAGTATGTTCTGTCTGCCACGAGGTCATAGAAATAGTATGGATGCATCATTGTATAACAGGGAGTGCAAAATCAAGGCCAATAATTCAGTCTACTACGGAACTCAACTTCCTGCTTCAATTGTGTTGCTAAAAGGAAATATTGGCTCTGCTGAGCATATGGATTTGCAGGCTATCTGTTGTCAGAAAACAGAAACATTTTAAACCAAAATGGTTTCTCAGTTAAAGCAAAAAGATTTTCTTAATTGCCAGAAAACTAAGTGTACATGCAGAACTCAAGAATAGTAAACTTTTTATCTCAGAAATCTAGACATTCCTAAATCTTTTTTTTTTCTTTTAATGGAAGAGCTTTATTTTATGCCTAATTGTCTGGTTCTGAAAAGTGTTTTAGATTACAAGCTCTTTCAAGTCCTCTTGGAAGTAGGCAGGGCTTTTGAAACACATTCTGGTGTGTGGGCGAAATTTATTATTGAGCATTTAATAAGTAGTGAAGTGGCAAACTAAATATATTTCAGCTTGAAAAAATTTCTAGAGGCAAATAGGATGAGGGAGTGGTAGATATGATCTTCACAGAAAGCTAGAATAATATCTATATTTTATCTTAATGTAATGCAATATATTTCTTCTCATCCTCCCAGAGCTGTCATCAAAAGTTCCTTAAATTTTGTAGGAACGAAAAGAGAAAGAAGGAGAAAGATGTTGATTCTCTATTCACTCTTCCCAGAGGGTGTTTGGTTTTGTCTCATCTCAAGGTGTCCGGGGATGAGAGGTCAGCTTGAACCTACTAAGATTATTAGGAAGTCATCATTTTTACACTATTCCTAATAGAAGTGAATGGTGATATTGATACATAACTACACTCTAATAAAAAGGCTTGTGTAAATTCTAGTGGCTTTCCAAAATTAAACAATAACGATGATTTATTTTTCCTTTTCCCTCAAAGTCAAATTCAGCAGGTTAGAATTAATAAAGATACTACACTGAAATTCAGATCTGTGGGTTAAACCATTTAGTAAAATGTCTTGACAAGCCATCTCAAGTTGAGTACTAAGGTTTTTAATGGATTTATTAATTTAACAAACATTTATTGAAAGCCTGTTATATGCCAGATACTTTTCTGGGAGCTGACATAAAGTCTCTACGATATTCTACAAGTGTATATACATACATACACACACACACACACACACACACACACACACACACACAGGGGTAAATAAGATATCCTCAAGTAGTCAAAAGTACTATGATAAAAAATAAAATATAATAATACAATATGGTAAAAAATATAACATGGTAATACAACTGGGATTGATTAACACTTTAGTTAAGGACTATGGAGAGATGATATTTAAACAGAAAAACCAGAATGTGAAGAAAGCATTCCAGGTAAAGGCCCTCAAGGCAGTACAATGAGCTATCATGTTTAAAGAAAAGAAAATCACCAAAATGTCTGAGATGTAGAAAGCAAAATACAGAGTGGTAGGGAATGAGACCAGAGTGGCAGGCAGGGACCAGCTATGGGTCTTAGAAGCCAAGTAAGAGTTATACACTCTGCATGCAGGCAGTGAGGACACACTGGAGGAATCTGAGCCAGGGCATGACCTGATCCAATATATATTTGTGAACAATTACTCTGCTTACTATGTGTAAATGGGCCTGGGGAAGGCTCAGATGTGTAAGTCAAGACCCTGGTAGCTCAGTCAGGAAGGAGATAATGAGGCTTAGGTTTGTGAAACACTTGGTTAGATTCAAAAAATTTAAATAATCCATCCACTCTAAGATTTGAAAGTGGCAAACAAATGCTATAGGCTAGTGGTCACATGCAAAGGAGATAATCCTTATTACATTTTTCATATCTAAGGAGAATATCCTTATCCCAAAACTGTTTTAAAGTGAATAATTTAAAAGAAAATGTCATATACATATCATACTATGTAACGCATATGAGCATTAAGAGTCGAGAGAACCTGATTTAAAGAGTAGTATAAACTTGGGCAGACTCTTTTCCACTTTATTTTTTTTCCTTTAGTTTACTCCTAATTCTAGAGAATTTTCTCCTCTTAAGGAAACACAGTAGATACCATAAGTATTAAAATTTAGAGAACTTTTTAAATTTATGTAATCCATTCAAAATAGTACTAATCATGTCTAATCTATGTAATAATTACCAGTTTTCCTGGGAGTTATTTCTACCTATTTCATTTCATGAAAGTTCAAAATGTCGAATCAGCCCAAGTGCCCATCAATTCATCAGTGAATTAATAAAATGTGGTATATATACACCATGGAATACTACTCAGCCATAAAAAATAGTGAATTAATACCTTTTCCAACAACTGGATGGAACTGGAGACCATCTTCCTAAGTGAAATATCACAAGAATGGAAAAACAAACACCGCGTGTACTAACTATTAAATTGGAACTAACTGATCAGCACTCATGTGCACAGCTGGAGTTAAAACTCAATGGAAATCATACAAGAGGGAGAGGGGAGGAGGGGATGTATGAAATCATACTTAACGGGTACAATGTACACTATCTGGGTGATGGGCACACTTACAACTTTGACTTAAGCAGTACAAAAACAATCCATGTAACCAAAACATTTGTACCCCCATAATATTCTGAAATTAAGAAAATAAAAAAGAAAAACAAATTTAAAAAAATAGGCTTTATTTCTGGTTTTTACCGTATTAAATTATCTAGAACTTCCAGCACACTGTTAGCATGTCATGAAAGAGAATAATATTGTCTTGTTCTTCATATCTGGGGGAAATGTTTAAAATGTTATCACTGATTATTCCTTCTAGTAATTTTAAAGATATTCTTCATCATATTATGCACATTTATTTTTATTACTTATATATGCAGAGTATCTAAAATAGCAATTTTTTGTTAATAGACATTTTTATATCAGTTTTGGACTTGTAGACATATTAAGGATATAGTACAGAGAGTTCTCATATGTCCCACACTCAGTTTTTCTTATTATTAATACCTTAAATTAGTATGGTAATACTTATTTGTTAAATGTATAAACCAACCTTTATATATTATTAACTAGTGTCAATATTATATTCAGATTTCCTTAGTTTTTACCTAATTTCCTTTTCTGTTCCAGGATTCTATCCAGGATATCATATTACACTTAGTTGTTGTGTCTCCTTAGGTGCTTCTTGGCTGTGAAAGTTTCTCAGACTTGCCTTGTTCTTTTTTATTTTTGATGATTAGCTATGACTTGATTGACTGATTGATTTTTCCTTGTTCTTGATGACCTTTGATAGTTTTGAGGAGTACTGATACTGCAGGATGCCTGTCTATTAAAATTTGTCTGATGTCTTCCCCATGATTATACTAATGCTATGAGTTTTGAGGAGGAAGATCACAAAAGTAACATGTAATTTTCATCACATCATGTCAAGGTTACATAATATCAACATGATGTATAACTATTGTTACTGACCTTCATCCCCTGAGTAAAGCAAAGTTTGTCAAATTTCTCAACAGTAAAGTCACTCTGTTTTTTCCCCCTTCCATATTACATCCTTTGGATGGAGGTTCCTATGCATAGCCCACCCTCGAGGTTTGGGGAATTATGTTCTTCCTCCTTTTAGGGTGGAATATCTTCATAATTTATTTGGAGTTCTTCTGCATGGGAAATTTGTCTCTTCTTCTTCAAGTATTAATTCCTTCAATCACTTATATATATGGGCATGAACTCATGGACATATTTTATGCTGAGAGTTATAATTCAACATTAATTTATATATTTTGTGGCTCAAATTGTTCCAGTTTTGGCTATTGGCAGGTCTTTCAATTGGTTCCTGTGCTCATTTGACAGACCCCCATTTATGTATTTGTTTGTTTTGAGAACTTCCTTGCTTTCTGGCACTGCAAGATTCACTAACGTCATCCTGTATATTTTCTGCACAGTGCTATAATCATCCATTTCTCCAAGAACCCCTGGTTCATTTTATTGGAGCTTATTGTAAATGAAGAACTGGTTGCTATCCTTAATTGTTTTTACTGGGATGTCTTTTCTTTAAACCCCCTTAGCTGACCAAGTAAATAAATACATGCATTATGCTAATTCATACATATACACATATCCACAAATATTTCCTTACATAGCCATCTGTAGCTATGTTAATTTCAATAAGAATTCTGACTGTTGTTTTCAAATCTAATCTATTACCACATGGATCATTCTAGCCCCTTTCCTTCTGAACTGTAAATTTCGTCTCCAGCCATGAGAAACCTGCCTTTCACCACTCACCATCCATTTACTTAATGGTACAATTCCAGTGTACATGTATAGCTCTATCAGAATAACCTGGACCCCTATGGGAAACAATGTTATTGACCAACTAGCATACTTATACACAGTTCCTTTTGAATTTAGATGTATAGATTTGATTCATTTCCAAAGTTACTTATGCCAGTACGATTAGCTCCATCTCCTTTGGTGAGGTTGTTTCATACATTTTTAATACAGTTAGAGTCTCCTGTCACTGTCTGCATTCTTTCTGTTGATCCCTTAGCCTTCTAAATTTTTTTTAATTTACATACATTAAAGTTCACTGTGTTTAAAGTTCTATAGGTTTTGACAAAGGCATAGTTCTGTGGCCTCCATCACAGTAGCATACAGAATGATTTCACTACCCTAACATTCCCTGTGCTACATTCATTCTTCCCTCCCCCTCACTCACTAAACACCTGTCAATCACTCATAATTTCACTACTGTATAGTTTTCCTTTCCAGAATGTCATGTAACTGGAATCATATGCTGTCAGCTTTTCAGATTAGCTTCTTCCACTTAGCAATATGTGTTGAAGGCTCTCCCATGTCTTTTTGTGGCCTTATAACTCATGCCTTTTCATGGCTGAGTAGCATTATATTCTACACTCCAAGAAATAAATATGCCATGGCTTGTTAACCCCCTCATAAAAAAGGACAACTCGGTTACTTCCTTTTTTGATTTGCAGTTACAAATAAAGCTACTATAAGCATTCATGTGCAGGTCTTTATGTAGAAATAGTTTTCAACTTAGTTGGGTAAATACTTAACAGCATGATTACTGGATTGCATGACAAGACTTTGGCTTTGTAAAAAAAAGCTGTCAAAGTATCTTTTGTACCATTTTGCATCCCTACCAGAAATTAATGAGAGTTTCTGCTACTTCACATCCTTGCCAGCATTTAATATTTTCAGTTTTTTGGATTTAGGCAATATAATAGATGTGTAGTTGTATGTCATTTTTTAATTTGAAATATCCTAATGACAAACAATATTGTGAATTTTTTATATGTTTATTTGCTATCTATATATCATCTTTGGTCAAGTATCTATTCGTATCTTTTGCTGATTTCCTAATTGGGTTGTTTGTTTTCTCATCATTGAGTCGTAATGGTTATTTGTATATTTTAAATGTAATTCCTTTATGTGATATGTGTTCTGCAAATATTTTCTCCCAGGCTGTGACTTGTCATTATTATTTTTTTAACAGTATCTTTTCTGGAGTAGCAGTTTTTAATTTTAATATAGTACAACATATGAATTTTTTTCTATCGTGAATCATGCATTTTATATTGTATCTAAAACTTATTAATATAATAAAATCCACGGTCACATAGATTTTTTTCCTGTGTTATCTTCTAGAAGTTTTAAGTTTCACATTTAACATTTAGGTCTAGATTAATTGTAAACTAATTTTTTTTGAAGGGTAAAAACTGTGACAGGAATTTTCTTTTTGTTTTTTTACATGTGGACATCCAGTTTTTCCAGTGCTATTTGTTGAAATGTCTATTCTTTCTCCATTGAACTGCCTTGCTCATTTTAAAAATATTACTTTGCTTTATTTGTATGATTTGTACAGATCTACTTCTGGGCTTTCTATTTCTATTACACTGATGTATTTTTTTTTTTAACCAATATCACGCTGAACAGATCACTGTAACTTTATAGTAAGTCTTGAAGTTGGGCAATGTCAGTCCTTCAACTTTGTTCTTCTTCTTCAGTATTGTATTGGCTATATTGGGTGTTTTGCCTTTGCATATAAACTTTACAATGAATTTGTCAATATCCTCAAGATGCCTTGCTGGGATTTTGACTGGGACTGTGCTGAATCTATAGATCAAGTTGGGAAAAATTGACATTTTAACAATATTGAGTCTTCCGGATGATGAAAATGGCATATCTCCTAAGTTATTTATATCATCTTTGATTTCTTTCATTAGAGTTTCGCAGTTGTTTGTATATAGATCCTGGACAAATTTTGTCATTTTTATAACAAAGTATTTCATTTTTATGCTAATATAATATAAATAATATTGTAGTTTAATTATAAATTCCAACTGTTCATTGTTGATATAAAAGAAAGCAATTGATTTTCGTATATAAACCTTGTATCCTGGGTCCTGGCTATAACCGCTAATTAGTGCCAAGTGTTTTTGTCAATGTTTTGGAATTCTCTATATAGATAGCATGTCACCTGTGAACAAAGGCAGTTTCGTTTCTTTTCTTCCCAATATGTATATATTTTTCTTTTCATTTTGTAAATCTTCTTGCAATTATAATAGTAGATTTATCTATTTCTCTTTGCAGTTCTACCAATTTTGCTCACATATTTGGCACTCAGTTTTTAGATATACATACTTCAAGAATTGTTACGTCTTCTTGAAAAATTGACCCCTTTATATATGTAGCATGGGTTTCTTATAGATAACTTATAGTTTACATCTCATTTTTTTACATCTCATTTTTTAATCTACACTGAGACTCTCTATTAGTCTATTGAGACCTTGTACATGTCATATAGAATGATTGCCAGTTCTGTTTTAAGCAACAGAGTGGAGAAAATGTAAATACTGTGTTATAAGACACTTGCATTAACTGTGAAATGGTATAGTGTTATCTGAAGGAAAATTTTGATTAGCTGTGAATGTATATTGCAAACTCTACAATAATAATTTTTAAAAAGTATAATTGATATACTAAGAGAGGAGAAAATATGTAATCATATAAGCTTAAAGTCAGAAAAGGCAAAAACAGCAAAGATAAAAAGGAATAAAAGGACTAGTGAAATGAATAGAAAACAACATGAACATGGCAGATGTTAATCCAACAACATATCAATACTCACTTCTAATTCCATTAAGTCCCCTTCAGTAAATCTCATGTTGCTTTTGAGCAGGTTATATGTGCCGAGGATGTTTGCTTCTTATGTGAAAGCTTTTGTGAAAGCTTCTGTCGTTGTTTATGCTTGTGCTTTAAGTAACCATTTTGGTTTTTGTGTTTGGGATGTGTGTTTTTTCTTTCTTCTAATATGCTCTTTAAGATGTTAGCTGTGGCTCTGTGATGCTGGAGTTCTCTGTCTTTATAACATGAGCACTAAGGCTGCAATTTTCTTTAGCAATACATTTTTCTTTGGAACTGAGATTTTTCTGCTTATAGAGAGTTTCACCCTTGATCTATCCTATTGTTATTGAAATGATTTCCATATTTTGTTCTCTGATTGTTCCTCTTATCCACAAAAAGTTGTATCTTTACTTACTAAGCTTCCTGCACTGTGTCGGGTCATACTAGAAGAAAGAAAATATTTGGAACTCTATAGTAGACACGATTTTGTAAAACCAGACTATGGGGGAATTGTCCACAGTTACTGTACAGAAAATATTTATCTGTCCCTAGTGAGTACTCATAAAACAGTAAAAGAGCCACTTATGCCTCCTTGTCCAAGCCTGTGTAATTATGCTTAATCAGGCTTTCTTGGAGATAAGAATTTGGTTTAGGCTCAAGGTTACATACTTCTCTCTCCTGAAACTTTCATGATAAACAATGTCTGATTATTAGCTCCTGTGATGTACTCCATATTTTCATCTGAGGATGAGCCTTTAATTTTCAAAAGGGACAAAGACTTGGCTCAAACTAATGAATACACCTGGGTCAGTAATGACAGAGTATTCCCTTCTACTTCCTAAGCTAAAAATGAGATTATCGGTAACATATCTGAAGTGATTTCTTGTGCTCCACAAACGCCCTCATATTTCTAGCCATCATTCTAGCATCTATAGCGAAAATAGGTCATACAGAAGGAGAAATTTTTATTCCCTCTAAATTCAGCATTATCTATAATCTGAAGTCACGGAAGTGCCAACTTAGGCCTGTCTGAAGTATCTTCCCTACTCTGTTGATTAAAGCTGTTGACCTACACTTCCAGAAGATCAAAGTGAAAAAATTGATATCTGTATTAGGAGCTTTCTTGGCCAAAACCATCCCTGCAAAATGAAGCTACATTTATCTACTTTCTTTCTAACTCTAAATGTATCTGTTCCTCATATTACAATAAGGTGAATTTCTAACACTGTCGGTTGAATGCAAATATACTATTTTGATTAGTGATGCTTTTACATTTGAGCTATAACCCCAGAGTATTTTTTTCTTCCCCATACCCAGTTCTGTTATACATATAGGTGGGTTTTTGCCTTTTTTTTCTGCACTGTAAGCTTATGTTGGTCCAGGGTAGACAGCAAACCCAATCGTGCAACACTATTCTTATTTCAAATGACACAGTGCCTGAAATTTCACCAATGGAGATGAAAGTCTTTCGTTTGAGGTATAACACTGTCTAATCAATCTCCTGTAAAATAGCTGCCTACCTAGAAGCAGAAATGGATGAAGCTCATACCGGTCATTTATATTTTCTTGCAAAAATTTTACTCCCTTAATGTTATTAAATTAACTATAAACAGTAAACTGAAGAGAAGAGAGTTCATGAAAGCTAACTGAACTATAGGTAAGCCTGTGGGAGGGGCAAATGCAGCTATCTAAATCATATTACCAGGACTAGACAGAGGTATGTCTGAAATGGTAGATAAACATAATGTGATAGTTTGTATTCAAAGATTAGACTGATAATCAGGCATATGGTTTCTAATATTCTTCATAGTCTCAACAAATCTAAACAACTAATTGAAATTCATAAGGTTAAATGGGGTGGGAAAGAGAAGAAACTATGCGTCAAGTCAATATGGTGTTTTAGGTAGCATTATCATGGCTCCAGGGAACTAAACTAGAATTTAGAATAATGCTTCATTCTTGAAGGAGGGGAAAAGGATGTAGGTCATAGAAGCAAAGACAGAAACTCAGGAACATGAGTGCTAGAGAAGGGGTTGGAAGAAGAAAGGTATGAAAGGTGTGTGGGGGTTGGGGCCCCATCCCAGGCAACCCATACGCCAGGCTTAGGTTACTCAGACCTATTCTATGCATATCCCTTCCCTAGTCTAACTCCCAAATCAAGACGAGAGTACCCAACACAACACCGGCTTTGTTCAGAATGGGTTGGAAGCTGGCTGGAACTGAATCTGATCACCAGGGCTGGTGGCTGAGTAAAATTGAGAAAGGCAGAGCCCACGACTGGCAGAGACCCAGGTCAGAGTACAATGTGATTGGGCATAAGAAGAAAGAGAAAACTGCTTAGATTGGGAAGACTTGGGGAATACCAATGAGAGGAAGAAGAAAAGAAAACAAAAGACAGAAGGGCCCTCCGCCCTACCCTTAGGCCCAAATAAAACACAAGACATGTATATTTCTAAGTTTTGCAAAGGATTGGTCCTTCTCAAAGTATGGAACATAACAAACATTTTGTAAGTTTTCTGGACCACCAAAACTTAGACCTCATCTAATCTAACATGTTTATCAATGGATAAGAAAATACAGACTCAGAGAAAACAGGCGACTTGCTGTATTTCTTAAAGTGTGGATTAGCTGCCTTCACTCACTGCCTGTTAGTTTTCCCTCTATTACCACAAGTTGGGTCTGACAGAGATTAGAGTGTAAGGAGTTTATTAGGGAGGACTTTTGAGAGCAATAATTAGGGAAGGGAAGGGAAAGCAGCAGAAGTGGGCAGAGAGATAAGTCAAGCTTTGGTGTTGTCTCAAAAGAGGTCTCAGCAAACACTGGAGAGGTCTCTGAAGATGAGATGATCATTCATAGCTATCCCAAGGAGAAGTAGAGGGCTTTATACTCCTTGACTGATCAATCCTTGAATGTCATTGGCTTGGAAAGGTAGAACAACCTTGGCTAAGGGGTACTATTTAGCTGAGGCAATCCTGAAAGAGGGTAAGAGATGAAGGTTGTCAGCCCATGGCAACTTCAGTTTTGGGGAGAAGGAAGTCTTCATTCCTGAGGGGGTAGGGACTGGGTGGCAAATCACAGCTTCTACTGCATAGAATGTTTCTTGCTTTATTTAATAACTCAAGGATACTGAAATAGTGACGGCAGTAGAGTGCTCCATCCAGCTGGAACCATGGCCTCAAAAGGGACGATAGCTGGAGAACGATTTGAAAATGGTTCTCATCCCAAGAGAAGAGAAAGTGTAGTGGGCACTCTCACACTCAGAAGGCAGCAACTTGCAGATGGTGTGAGCATCACTGCTGCAGTTTCCTGGATCACCATTTACTAAGACATACTTTATTCTAGATAGGCTGTAAGAAAGAGCACTAAATTTAGAGTCTGGCAGACAAAGTACTTTCCCTGTCTCTGTGATTATCTCATTGAATCCGTTTCTTGCCTCTTGTAGTCCATTTTTTTCATCTCTACAATAAGGTACACAGATCTCTTCCTCTGCCTTTATCTCCATCAGAACTGTAAGAATAAAATAAATATTAATATAAAAATGCTTTGTAACTCGAAGAAGATTGCATTAATATTTCCATAAAATCCTTTGAGATCATGCAGCTTGGATCAATTAACACTTCACACTGAGACCTTACCTTGGATTTCTCCTTTACTGTTTTGTTTGTATTAACTTGATAGATTTTCACTCATCAATAATCATGGTAGAAATAGTCTCTAAAATGGATATTTTGAAAATTTGCAGCTATTTGTAACAATACACATGTCTTTCTTATCCAGTGCATCTGAAAAACATAAAAGCAACTAAAATATAATCTTTTGTTTTGCCTATCTCTCTCCTACAGAACAGTTTCTGTTTGCCCTTACAAAAGGAGCATATACTTCCAACTTTATTAGATCATTAATTCTAAGCCTGAGTGAAGTTATAGTTCCCTGATAAAACCCTGTACTGTCATAAATACCAGAAAAAGAGAAGCCAGATTCCTGGATCTAACCCTTAATTTTGTGAACTCCAAAAAGCTTTGGATGCCTTTTGTACCTCAATTTGACTTTTTTCAAAATGTGAAATTAAAAAAAAAAATCATACTAAAATACATGGATGAAGCATAATTAGTAATGAAAATGATGAATAACGAAAATAGGTCTTTTCACTAATGTTGACCATAATGATAATAATAGGGTACATATATTAATAAAAATGTCTTTCACAGAAATCAAAAGTTAAATTTACTGTAGTCAAGAGGAAAGTGAGGTGTCATCTCTGGATATGATTTTTTGGCCTTTGCAGATATCATCTGACCCCATGTTTTCAAATCCTGTCAAGCAACATCTTTCTTCAGTTCTCACTATTATTCCTTTGATTTAGGATTTCTAAGTTCACTGATAAAGGAAAATATTCATCTGAGATTTTCTTCATGAGAATCTCAACATTTTTTGATGCTGAAAGTATCCAATGATTTACCCTCTGAAAGAACAAGGAATAAGACAGATGACTTTTATTGAAAGAAAGTGGGAAGGTCAGATTTGGAGCTATTATCTTGAGCAGTTGTGCCCAAAAAGGTATCAAAGAAATTTTAAAACAAATCCTGAAGATTTATCCCAAAGAATATAAAATTTTCTTTAGGATTGTTACTCCCCGTTTTGAGTAGATAGACATTTAAAATTTTTGTTTTCCAAAAACACGGCCAGATTAGACAGGCAAGCAAGTGATCGAATTATGAGATCTGCATTATTTCTGACTTCTTCATATGCTCTTGACATATTTAAAATTAGCAATAAACCATGAAGGCTATAAAAAGAGACTGTATAATTGTTGTGAGTCAGACTGACCTTTTATCTGAGCTATGAGTTGCTTTGCATAATCAACCAGACCTCATCTTTACTCAGCTCCAAATCAGCTCTTGCTCTGCGGCCATCCTGATGAATGAATGAGTACGGAAAACTTTGTTCCCTGAAGGGCAAAATGACAAGTCACTAAAGTGACCAGAAATTCTTCTTTGGACTCAGCTATTGATCATAATTAGGATAATTTCTCACTGATTAACCTGGGAGTTCCTTTGGGGCAGAAGATGTGTCTTATTTGTACTTACCTTCTAAGGGTGTTAATTAGCTTCGTTAGGATGCAAGTCTGAAAATCATCCAGTTTTGTTTTTTTTTATTTCGGGGTGTTATGAGGGTACAGAATTAATGGAGGAGATAGTATCAGAATAGGTGGAGAAGGAAAAAGATTAGGAAGAATTACATGTCCTGAACTCATGGAAAACTTCCCTGGGTGTCATCTCAGGAAACAGTAGTTCTGGTGGCCCTTCCTGCATGACTCAGTTCCCTTCTCCTTCTCTGCTTCTCTCTGCCTGTATTTCTTTTCTGCTCACAGTTAACTTTGTTCCTACCTTTTTCTTTTACTTACCTTTTCATCCCCCTTGTTTCTTCTCTTTCTTGGCTTTATTACTTCTTCGCTTACCTCCTCTCATCCCTTGCTTCAATTTACTAATTTCTCTTTGTGTAGCTCTACACATAGGGTCTCTGTCTTTTTTGTATCTATGTTCAGCTTTCTAAATAATGAGGTCATAATTGATCCTCTAACCTCATTCCAAAATTAAGCATCCCTTTTGGGAAGAGCATTCATTTCAGGCTAACCACAGGCTGCCTAGTGACCACGTATGGTAGTTTATTGTTGTGGGACCAGGTACATCACCTCTGGCTCCAGCACCTGCTGCCGGGATGGTCAGGTCACATATTTCAAAGTATGTTTGCTTCCTTCAGAAGGTCACTGGGGTGTGTCAAAGACAAAGCCAGACATTAAAGTACTGAGAACAGATTTTACTCAGTGACCACTGACAGTAGAGGAAAGAGTTGAGCTCCATTCCGATTTGCACAGAGGTGATTGAGTGTTTGAAAGGGAGAATAAAGAAAAAGGAAGAGGGAGCAGGCGGGGGCTCAATTAGAGTCAGGAAAGTAAAAATACACAGGAGTTGTTCTATATAAATGTGATTAGGCCGGCGGTGTACCAAAGAGCTGTGCCTGTTCACTGGCAATTCTATCCTCTCACAGAGACTGGAAGACAGAGGTCCCAGCCTTCCTGAGGATTATGTTTAAAAGGAAGAGTTTTTCAGGTCCTTGAGAAAGATACTCCTGGTTGTAGGAGATATATAGACATCTGAAAGGGGCAGGGCAAGGGTTCAAAATTGTAAACTTTTTAAAGTAAATGCTCTAAGAAAAGGAAGTAAAGAAGGCTATTTGTTGTCTAGAAGAACAAACAGTAAATTCTTTTGACAGCCTTGAGGTTTTGTTTTATTTTGTTTTTTGTTTGTTTGTTTTAGGGCAACTTTTGGCTGCTAGAAGTCATGTTAAAGTTTGGTCATGTCTCTTACTGTAGGGGTTTGGACAGAGTTACATGCTAGGAGTTCTTTTGTAGTCCTCAGGGATACGGTCTCTTCAGTATTTTTCAGAAGATTTATAGCCACATGCATTTAATACAGCATCTAGGACAGTACTTGTTAAAGGAATGTATACAGACATGATTGCATGAATTAGTGTGCACCACAATAGTTATGCTTTTGTTTTTAAAAAAACTGAGCAAAGTTTTAGTTACCTTATCCATGACCACTGTCAATTATCCTCTATGTGAAAAATGATTATCTCAGTGAAGTTACAGAAATTGTGGTACCAGGTTGGATGAGCATTGGGAGACTTGGATTCCCACTTTTCTTCTGCTCGGGAATACACACACAGCTGGGTAGATTGTGTCTCATATCAGGGAACAAATGCAGCCCTGCCCTGGAGGTGTACTTGTGGAGCGGCATGTATATTAGGTTTTTGGCTCCTCTTATCCCTTTGTCTGTAACTCCTAGGAAACAGTATGCCTTTTCCTAATTTATTCAAATGTGACATATTGGCTGGCAGTGGGCCTGGTTCTGCTGGTCGTATATCTTTAAACCTAGCGAAAATCACTTTATTCATAGTGGACTGTGAGTGAAATCCAAAACATATATGAAGTTTACTTGCCCCATCATGTATTTTCCAAACACTTCTGTTTGTTTTTAACTCACTTATATGTGAAATCTGAAAAAGTTAAAGAAAGTCATAGAGTGGCTTACCAGGAGTTAGGGGATGGGAGAAATAGAAAGATGTTGGTCAAAGGGTATAAACTTGCAGTTATAAGATGAGTGAGTTCTGGAGATCTAATGTCCAGCACAGTGACTACAGTTAATGTATACTTGAATTTGCTAGGAGATCTTAAGTATTTTCACTACATACACACGCTCAAAAGTAACTATGTGAAGTGATAGATACGTTAATTAGCTTGATTGTGGTAATAATTTCATACCGTATACCTTTATCAAAACATCATGTTGCACACCTTAAATATATATAATTTTATTTGTTAATTATACCTCAAAGCTGCAAAAAAAGAAGAAAGAAAAAATGCTGGCAAAGTTTGCTAGTTATGCAATAAATGTTTGTTGAAATTTAATTAACAGATGAAAAAATACAATGTACAATGATGGAAACATTCTTGGTTTTGCATATTGGAAATTTATTTATAATTTGTGATTTTATTATGGTAAATGAAAATGTTACATTTAAAGATGGCCGCACAGCTTCACAATAATTCATATACTACCATTTTCATAAGATTTAAATACAGGTTTCTGTTTAGGTTCCAGATAATGACTTGAACAGCCAAAAATTTCAATCTCCTTAGACCTTGAATATTCCCCGTAGTACTATTATCTCTCCACCCATTCTAGTCACACTCTGATGTCCTATGTCTCCAGTAGCTTTCTTTGAGTCCCTCCAGTGTGCTATGTTTCTTCTCATCATGAAGATTTTGCACAGGCTATTGCCACACAGTCTGTGCTGCCCTTCTCTACTTAATTACCATTTGCAGTTTTACATGTCTTTTTTACTTAAAATCCTTCTTGTTTTTCTCAATTAAATTGTAGGTTCCATGAGAGAGCCTGTTGCTTCCAGTAAGTGTCACTCAAAAATAATTGTTGAATAAATAAATGAAAACATGAATAAACTAATAAATTCTGCCTTTCATGTACAAAACAATGTAATTTTGAAAGCTTTGTGGATTTTCTTTCCATACCACAATTTGTTTTTCCATCAAAGTTTAATTTCAGTCTTCGTTTTAGTTTTATAAAGAATTTGGAATAAGGTGGGAGAGTATTTTAAAGGCTATGTGCAGCTCTACAACACGTGACTGAAGGTAATGATGTATAGTTAATAGGGAAGAGTTAAGATCTTGGTTTGTCAGTGAACTCAATATGAATGTCAAGTATAAACGTGAGTAGCCCATTGTTGTGGGTTTAATTGGTCTAAGTCCTAACCCCCGAAAGGAACCTCTGAATGTGACCTTATTTGGAAATAAGGTCTCTGCAGATGTAATCAAGTTATGATGATATTATTATTAAGAAGATATTGGACTACAGTGAGCCCCAATCCAATGACTGGTGTCTGTGTAAGAAGAGGAAAATTTAAACACACAGACACAGTGAGAAAAGCACCATGTGATGATAGAGGCATGTCTTAATCCATGTGGGCTTCTATTGATATAACAAAATGCCTTAAACTTGGTGGCTTATAAACAACAGAAATTTATTTCTGACAGTTCTGGAGCCTGGGAAAGTCCAAGAGTAAGATAATGGTCTACATGGAGTCTAGTGACAGACAGTGGCTTCTCTCTGTGTCCTCTCATACAGAAGAAAAGAACTCTGGTCCCTTTAGCCCCTTAAAAGGACACTAATCCTATTTATGAGGGCTCCTCCTTTATGATCTAATTACCTCCCAAAGACCCCACCTTTTAATATGATCACCTTGGGGATTAGGTTTCAGCATATTAATTTGGTGGGGACACATTCAGACCACATCAAAGCACAATTGGAGTGATGACTCTGCAAGCCAAGGATTGCCAGCAAACACCAGAAGTGAGAAGGAACCTTCCCTAGAGACTCCAGAGAGAGCAAGACCCTGCCAATACCCTGAATTTGGGCTTGTAGTCTGTAAAGCTGTGAGACAATATCTGTTGTCTTAAGACATCCAGTTTGTGGTACATTTTTACAGTAGCCCAGTGAAACTGACATACTGACAAATACCTTGTTGTTGCCAACAAGGCTTCTGGAATCTGTGATGATTTTTGACCCTTTGAAAGATCCAAGGGTCTTTTTAAGTGAGAGAATCCTACTATAATCCATTTCCTTCAACATTTGGAATGGGCCAGCATTGGTCAATGACAGGGAAACATTTACACAAATGCCCACATGTATAGTTCACAGGCTGAAGAAGATACTTCATTGAACTGTATAAGATGACCCTGAATTTGGAAAGGAAAGGTAATTTGTTTTCAGGAACAAAATCCTGTGAAAACACAAGGTTTAGATGGAGATCATTTTCAATTTCAGAGTGTTTTATCCCTCTCCCTTTAATTACTTTTCAATGAAAGGAAACTGAAAAAGGATGAACATAACAGTTAAAATCTCAATAATTAAAATGTCACCTAGAAACTTTATGAAGAGCTGGCACAAAGCTTAGTGCTTTATTTGAAAATAAGGATTTCAACTATCTAATGTTCACAGTTGGGACTTTCCAGCAGGATAACACAGCTGTGTCTACATTGAGCCAAAACATCGTGTTGAAGAGTTACATTCAACCCAACATTTACAGAGTCCCAGGTAGCCAGATGTGAGGTTTTTGATAAGTTTTCGGATGACTCACTAAATGTTTCATTTTAATTGTTTTGTCATTCCATTGGCAATGTTTGAGTTAGTTTGGAAATGTTTTTGATACTTTAAATAAGTAGTTAAGGCATAAGTACTGGTTGAGATGGCTTCTTAATCTTTTGAAAATTTTATTTTATCTTTATTTTATTTACTGAAAATTTCCTATGACATCCTTATTTTATCACTTATTCACTCATTTATTCAAAATTAATTGTACAGCTATTATGTACCAGACCCTTCAGCTGTTGGGCCTTTCACAGTCTCGCCTGCTGAGAGCTGCCTCGCTATAGGTTGCGGGCTCCCCTAAAAAAGCCAAATTCTAACAGCTACTGGAGCTGAAGTTATTTAGTTCCAATGAGGGACAACTTTGACAGGACATGTTTTGCTCCACAGCTCCCTATGGGGCTGGCTAAGATTGATGTAGGTTAGAAAGGCCCATGCATCCATGAGAATTCGGGGTGGCTCTCTGTGGTAGGACAGATTGTATAAAAGGCCAGTTACAGAATTGGCCTCATGGTAGCAATTGGGAGGATAAGATTTGAAACAATAAAGACCAGGAAGTGGTGTTTAACAACCAGAAGGCAGGGGCTGCAATTTTTATAATGAGTGGAAGGTTGTAGTAGCAGCCAAGGGACCTGGCACATACAGAGTTGTGGAGCTGGTTAGTAGAACACAGCACCTCTAGGGATGCGTAGCCAACAAGGGCACTGCCAAGCTCTGACAACTCTAAAAGTCAGAAAGACCTGTGGTTTGGTCCCAGCTCAATTACTTACCGTCTGTGTGACATTAGTCAACTCACCTAACCTCTCTGAATTTTTATTTTTCTATAAATCAGGGATAATAAACCCTGCCTTCTTAGATTACTGCTAGATTTAACCCAGTTTTTATATACCAAAATATATCAGACAGATTTTCACTCATAGTAGAACCTCAATAAGTAAATTATTATTTTATCTATGATCTCGATAGGTGGAAAATTAATGAATTATTCACAACATTTAACAAAAACAGTTCTATAAGCAATGGAGTAGGAGAAGTTTGGTAAGAAAAAATTGTAGATATCCAAATTGGTTTAATCAATGATAGAATAATCAGAAATGTTTTTGGTATATCTAAATTATTTCTA
>RJWJ010017412.1:0-33045 GCA_004363605.1 Indri indri
AAAAAAAAAAAAAAAGAAAATTTCAGTCCCACCTACCAACCTCCAGAAAAGGCAGGGAGTGCTGGAGATTAAGTTCTCTACAACTTTTGAATAATGAAATTTGATGATCATCCAGGTTGCTGAACACATGGAAGTGCTGGGAGGGTGGCACCCCCACCCTCCTTGCTGTATGCATCTCTTTATCTGTTCATATGTATCCTTCATAATAAACTGGTAAATGTAAAGAAATGTAAGTAAAGTGTTTCCCTGAGTTCTGTAAGCTGTACTAGCAAATTATTGAACCTAAGGAGGGAGATTGTGGGAATCCCAGTTTACAGCTAGTCATTCAGAAGCACCTGGGAATTTCAATTGTTGTTGGAAGTGAGGGCAGTCTTACAGGACTAAGCTCTCAACCTGTGAGATCTGATGCTATCTCCAGGTAGATAGTGTCAAAATTGAATTGAATTGTAGGACACCCAGTTGACGTCCACTAGAGAACTGGTTGGCATGTGGGGAAAACTCCTCACACATCTTTGGTCACAAAAGTGTTCTGTGTTGTGAGTGTGAGAGTAGAGAGAAAAAATTGTTTTTTCCTTTACACCTATACACTTCATAACTCAGCTGTAATGCCCCCCAAAAGGCAGTGTATCTCCCCTTACCTGCAGAATATTGTATCAAGTGGCTGATGTCATATTCCACTGCCTATACAGCACTGCCTTTCATAACAATTATTGGGTTCCTTTATTTCTGATTTTTTCTGCAGCTAGCTTCTAACATTCTTTTTGTTTCCAAAGGAGTCTTTTTGCCCCCTAAAAATTTTTTCTTGCTATGATGGTTTCTAATTTGTATACAGATGTTCCCTAACTTACAATGGTTCAAATTATCAATTTTCGACTTCACAATGGTGCAAAATCAATATGCATTCAGTAGAAAACATACTTCAAGTATTCATACAACCATTGTTTTTCACTTTCAGTAGAATATTCAATAAATTACAAGATAGTCAACACTTTAGTATAAAGTAGACTTTGTGTTACATGATTTTGCCCAACTGTAGGCTAATGTAAGTGTTCTGAGCACATTTAAGGTAGACAAGGGTAAGCCATGATGTCTGGTAGATTAGATGTCTTAAATGCATTTTCGACTTATGATATTTTCAACTTATGATGGGTTTATTGGGACATAACCCCATTGCAAGTTGAGGAGCATGTATGTGTGTACGTATGTGGGTATTTATATATTAATATATAGTCATCTTTCCAAAATCAAAGTTCCAATATTTTCAGGATGCTGGTGAATAGGATATATGCACATTTCTTCAAGAATGATAGTAGTGATAAGGAGAGTCTTATATTAGGGTCCTAGCATTCTAGACATTCAGATTTATCTTATAGCTGCCTTGTTTTCCAGGCGAAGTGCCCTCTGAATAGTGAGGGTTTGTTAGCTGCAAAAAATAAAAACCACTAGTAAGGGGAAAAAAACTGTTTTCTCCTTCTCTTCTCATACTCAGCACAACACAGAACACTGTGATCAAAATGTGTGGGGTTTCCCCGCACACCAAGTAATTCTCCAGCAGACACCAACCGGGTGTCCTACAATTCAATTCTTAGACTGTCTACCTGGAGATAATGTCAGGTCCTACAGGTTAAGGGCTCAGTTCCATAAGATTGCCCACCACTTCAGATGCCAATTGCAAGTCCCAGGTTATGACCTGAACTTCTGACCAACCAGTTACAAATCAGAGTTCCCACGATCCCCTCCTCAGGTTTGATTATTTGCTAGGATGGCTCACAGAACTCAGGCAACACTTATACTTACCAATTTATTATAAAGGATTTATTAAAGAACACAGATGAACAGGTAGATGAAGAGATACATAGGGCAAGGTATATGAGGAAGAAAGAAAGCTTCCATGCTCTCTCCAAGCATACTACCCTCCAGACACCTCCACATGTGCAGCAACTTGGAAGCTCTCGTAATCCCCTAGTTCAGGGATTTTTATGGAGACTTCACCATGTAGATATGACCAATTATTAATTCAATGTTCTGCCCCTCTTCCTCTCCAGGAGGATGGGGAGCGGGGCTGAAAGTTTTAAGCTTCTAATTATGGCTTAGTCTTTCTGGTGACCAGCCCCCATCCAGGAGCCCACCAAGACTTGCCTCATTAGAACAAGACACTCCTATCACCCAGGAAATTCCAAAGGATTAGAATCTCTGTATCAACAAATATATATTTCTTATTATATCACAATATCCCATTGATTTAACTCATTTCAGCATAAAATGAATTAATACAGGGAATTGGGTGGATAAAAATCACTGGAAAGGCTGAAGGAACAGCCTCCAGGCTGGGCTCCCAGTAATGACTCTCTTGGGTGGACTTCAACTTACTAAGGGAGTGGCTACTTCTGTTACAATCATAAACCAAGAAATCAGGGAGTCATCGCTCCTATGGTTAGCCCCAGGATTTATGGCATCAGGCTGAGTCTATACCTGCACCACACAAGCCCCATATTCTGTCTTTCCAAATCCGTGACATTAAGAGCAGGACACTGGAACCTCTGCTACCACTATACTGCCTGCTGGACAAAACAGCAGAATGCAGGCTCCTCCTCAGTCTGGCTTTCCAGGTGTTGCCCAAGTGCATCTGCTTAACAGAGCTTGCCCATGTATAGGACCCAAGCTGTAAGAAAATCTGGGACAAGACTTCAACTTTCTTACTTCTAGCATGCAATATGGTTGATGCAAGTGGTTGAAATAGAATTCAGTGAACCCTCCTATTTACCTGCCACAATCTCAATAGAGAATTTTAATAAATAGGTAGCATGGTGTGATGAGACTTTTATGTATCCTGGGAATTTCGTCAGTCCCAGGAAAACTGCGACAGTTGGTTACCCTACTAGTAGCCAGGCTTGAAGGCCCCTATAAATTCCTCCAGAAAACTGAAATGAAAGCAGGACTAAGCAAGTAATAATAATGGTGATAACTATGTTATGGTGTTAAGTGCTCAATCTCTGAAGTCACTCAGACATAGGTTTGAATCCCAGCTCCTTCTTTTACTAGCTGTGTGATCTTAGTAACTGGTTGACCTTGATTAAGTTAATTTCCCTCTTAGCCAGTTTCTTCTCTCCAGCACCATCCAAAAGAATTCTGTGATGAGGGAAATGTACTATATCTACACTGTACAATGTGGTAATCACTAGCCACACACAGCTTTCAAGCACTTGAAATGTGGCTAATGAGACTAGGAAACTGGATTTTAAATTTTATTTCACTTTAATTAATTTACATTTAAATTTAAATATTAATAGTAACATGTGACTTGTGGCTACTGTATTGGACAGTGGACTGTGCTATATACAATGGTGATAGCAATGGTGTCTACTTCATTTGTTTTATTAATTCAACAAATATTTATTAAATATCTCCCATGAGTACCTGCAAATGTGAAGCTTCACATTGTGAAGCATACAATCCAGTGAGGCAGTTAGACCCTTAACAAATGAACAAATACAATAACTACACTTTATGGTTAGTAGTATAAGGGAAGTAATCAGGATAGTGTTCTGAAGAATAACAACGGGTGCATTCTTTAGTTGGTGCATCAGGGGAAACCTCTTTGAAGAAACTCCTGTGACACAACTCTGGCCAGTGAAATAAAAGTGGAAACTGGTCACATGATGATTCAGAAAAGGTTTGGTTGTTCTGATAAGAAAGGAACTGGTGAATCAATTTGAGGACACTCCCAATGGCCAAAGATGGGACAGTGTGAGCATCAGGAAGGATAATAACTGCAATGCATTGAAACATATCAAATATGTTTAAATCCATGAGTTTATGTAGATAATTTTTTTTAAAAAGCCTAATTGATTATCATTAGAGGATGCTAGTGAATTGATTCACTATTTTAAAAACTGATAAACTAAGGGAAAGTATCAAGCATTTATTTCTCTTTTATTGTCTGTACCTGTTGGGTAACCTAATAATAGAGGAAGTTTCTCTTTATAAATGTATTCCAGCTAACAAATGAAGAAGGAATGATAGAATTAAAGTATCACCATTTTCTAACATAATGAATTAATGCATTTAAACATTAATCATTGGAAGCTGCTAATATCACAAAAAGAGAGACAACAATTCATTAGGTACCTCTGGATAGCAGAACACAATACCTCTTACAAAATAGTCCAGCCGAGAAAATGAAAAAGGAACAGCAACAACAAAATCTGAATCTAATCAAAACTGTAGATACAACTATTAACTTACCAGATATACAGAAGGCAGAGAACACCATAGGGACGCAATCAGGAAAATCTAGATTGTAGGAAACTCTATAGGACAAATGACCTGGTTTCCTCAAAAAATAAGTTGAGACATTAAAAAAAAAAAAGAGAGATGAAGGGGGGATCCCATAGATTAAAAGGGGGATTTCAAGGACATGTCAATTTCAAGTACTTTATTTGGACACTTTAAACTATAAAAATATGATTCTCATGGGACAATTGGAAATTTGAATATTGGATATTTGATAATATTAAAGAATTGCTATTATATTGTGTGATAATAGTGTTGTGGTTATGTATGAAAAGGAAAAGCCAGGCAGGCACAGTGGCTCACACCTGTAGTCCCAGCTACTCCAGAGGCTCTGGCAGGAGGATTGCTTGAGCCCAGATATTTGATGTTACATTGAGCTCAGTGATCATGCCACTGAACTCCAACCTGGGCACAGAGCAAGACCTTGCCTCTAAAAAATAAATAAATAAAAAGGAAAAGCCTTCTCAATTAAAAATACATAGTGAACCACTTTGGAAAACAATGACAGAATGTCTAGAATTTGCTTTAAAATAGTTGGAAGAGGCCAAGTGCAGCAGCGCACGCCTATATTCCCAGCACTTTGGGAGGCTGAGGCAGGAGGATCTCTTGAGGCCAGGAGTTCCAGACCACCTTGGGCAACATAGCGACACCCCGTCTCTACAAAAAATTTAAAAATTAGCTGGGTGTGGTGGTGTGCCCTTATAGTCCCAGCTACTTGGGAGGCTGAGGCTATAGGATCGCTTTAGCCCAGGAGTTTGAGGCTGCAGTGAGTTGTCATTGTGCCACTACACTCCAGCCTGGGCAACAGAGTGAGATCCTGTTCCTAAAAAAAAATAATGAGAAGAAAGGGAGAGTTGAGGTGTAGTGGATAATAGATGAAAGAAGATTGGCCACAAGTTGATAATTATTGTAGTTGCATGATGGATCCATGCAGGGCCCTTTATACTACTCTATTTTTTATATTTGAAATTCTGCATAATAAAAAGTTACATAAAAAGTGGGAGAGCCCCTCTGCTCTCCCCTTCTTCTGCTTTTAGGGTTCAGTAGCCTTATTGTGATCTTGAGACACCAAGTATGAAGTCAGACATATGAGGTTCTATGGTTTGAATATGTCCCCTGAAAGTCATGTATTGGAAACTTAATCTCCAATGCAACAGTGTTGGGAGGTGGGGCCTAATAAGAGGCAACTGGGGCCAGGTGCAGTGGCTCATGCGTGTAATCCTGGCACTTTGGGAGGCAGAGGCTGGAGGACCACTTGAGGCCAGGAGTTCAAGACCAGCCTGAGAAACATGGTGAGACACTGTCTCTACAAAAAATACAAAAAATATCTGGGTGTGGTGGCATGTTCCTGTAGTCTGGAGGCTGGGTCAGGAGGATCACTTGAACCCAGGAGTTTGAGGTTGCAGTGAGCTATGATGATGCCACTGCACTCTAGCTGGGGCAACAGAATGAGACCCTGTCTCAAAAAAAAAAAAAAAGAGGCAATTGGGTCATGAGCCAGGGTGGTGCCCCCATGAACAGATTAATACTATCATTTGAGTGGGTTAGTTATCTTGAGCAGGTTGTTGTAAGAGGGAGTCCAACCCTCATGCTTTCTCTGTCTTGTGTGCTTACTTGCCCTCCTGCTATGTTATGAAGCAGCAAGAAGGTCCTCACCAGGTGCCAGTGCAATGCTCTTGAAAGTCCTAGCCTCCAGAACTGTGAGAAAAAAAAAATTCATTACTTTATAAATTACCATTACCCAGTGTGTGGTATTCTGTTATAGCAGCAGAAAACAGGCTAACCCATGAGGTCAAAATATGAAGGATGGTAGAGCAGAAAGATAGGAAGAGGCAGAGTCCCTATAGTCTCATGGAGCTACTGTGCCAGCTCTAGGATGCCTACTTCTGGAATTTTGTTATAAGAGATGAATGAACAAACGTCCGTGTGTTTATGCCACTCTTATTTATATGGAGTTTCCTTTATTTGCAGGCAAGGCTGTTCATAACTGATACAACTGAGATCCAAAATATAAGAAGGGGCAATTGGGGTGAAAAGCAAGGCAGAGGGGCCCACAGTCAAAAGTCCCTGGGACAGGAAGGAATCAGAGACTTGCAGAAGACCCAGGGGACTGGAGCATTCTAAGGGAGGAGGAGAGCAAGATGAGATGAGGTTAAGATGTAGGCATGGGCTTGAAGTCTCGGGGCACTGTAGTCCATGGTAAGCAGTTTGGATTTTATTCAAAGCATAACAAGAAACCACTGACAGCTGTGAAGTAGACAGATGACAGGAATTGATTTATTTACGTTTAGAAAGATAACTCTGGCCGCTTCACAGAGAATGGACTGGGGCAGCGGCATGGAGAGGCCAGACATGAGGCAGCTACTCAGACGAGAGATGATGAGAGATGGACAGAAATGGAGAGTTTTGAAACCTATTTTGGAAGTAAAATCAGCAGAAACTATTAAACAAATGTGGATGATTAAGAAAAGGGAAAAGTCAAGGATGACTCCTTGTTTTCTGGTTGTAGCAACAAAGGAGAGTTAGCAAAGGTAAGCTTCAAGTGCCAACTGAATATCCCAATGACTATGTCAATCGGGCAGTTGGATATGTGAGTCTGGAGAGGATACGAGTGGCCTGAACAATAGGTGTACATTTGGAAGCCATCAGCATAATACTGTATTTAAAACTAGTGAAGGATGAGACAAAACAGGGAAATGGGTAGGTATAGAAGAGAAGAGGACATAGAATCAAATTTTAAGAAATATTAACATTTACACATAGTTTTGAGAAAGGAAAGGAGACTGAAGATGGAGACTCTCATAAAGGGGGAGAAAAACCAGAAGCGTATGGCGTCACAGAAGTTAAAAGAGGAGTGTTTCAAGAGTCCTAGTGAGCCTTGGGCTGCTGAGAGGTAGAATAAGATGAAACAATAAAGGGGACACTGCAGCTGGCAATGAGAAGGTCATTGGTGACCTTGATGAGAACAATCTCAGAAAGGTGGTAGAGCTGGAATCCAAATCTGAGTGAATTTAAGAGTGAATAGGTGATAGAATAGAGATGGTGGCTATAGAAACTTTCTTGAGAATCTGTTATGAAGAGAGCAGAGAAACGGGGCAGTAATTAGAGGGAGATTAGGGGTCAAGGTGAGGTTTTCAAAGATGGGAAATAGTGAAGCCTGTTTTAATGCTGATAGAATGATCCAGTGGAGAGGGTGAAAAGTGTTCAGATCTGGTGCACATGGAGAGACTGGTCTGTAACAGGAGGTGGGGCACTTCCTCCACTGGTGAAAGAGAAAAGAAGTTGGTGCAGATTTGGTGACTGAAAGATAGGTAGTTTCCTTCTCTTTTATCGGTGAAATATAAGGTGAGGTAATCAGCTTAGAGTGAGGGGGACAAGGGTGTGAGGGAGGTTTGAGGAGTGAGGAAGAGTATGAAATACTGAGAAACCAGCTTATTTCTATAGGGGAGTATTGAGTGACCATTTTAGGATGGTGAAAAGGAATTTAAGTCGTTTGTGAGATGTTCAGTAAACATTAGCTGTAATTATTTTTAAATGCTAAGTAAGCAAGGCTCATTTAACCCTAACTACAAACCTACAATGTTAGTGTTGTTATCCTCATTTTAAAGATGAGGAAAATTCAGTGACCCCAAGTTCAATAAGTTGCCCAGAGTCATGCAACAAGTTTAGGTGGTGGAGCTGGGATTTGAACCTAGATTAAGCTACTCGTAAAGCCAGACCTTTCCCCACCACACCAGGCAGGCTGAGGTAGTGCTGTTCATCAGGCAGCAGAGTGGCTGGAGCGCCCCTTGACAATTGGAGAAGCACCAGGTTTCACAGATCACTCCGGATCCTCTGGGCTAAAGAACCTGAAAAAGACTCTGCCAGGGTAAGCCTTCAGCTGCCATCCTTGCTGTTGCCCTGCAGAGGTCACACATGTGACTTTGGATCACAGTCAATCCAATGGTGTGAGCAACTGCTTTTTAACATAGGAGCCAAGTCAATTGCTAGGGTAGGAAAGGAACTTATTTTTAGCCACTGTTTCTCATCCAAATATCTTTTTCGAATCCCATGGTAGAAAAAGTTTTTATTTTTAAAATTTATTATTATTTTTAGTGGCATTAAATATTTGTTATGCTCCTTATTTTGTGGGTCTGGAATTCAAACAGGGCTCAGGAGGAATAGCTCATCTCTGCTCCATGATGACTAGGATGGCTGGGATGGCCCAAAAGGCTATAAATTGTTCGGATGGTTCAACCCGGATCATGTATCAGCTCTCAATGTCTGTGTCCTCCTAAAATTCATATGTCGGAATTGTGACCCTCAACATAACATAGTGTTAGGATATGGGGCCTTTGGGAAGTACTTAGTTCGTAAGGACAGAGCTCTCATGAATAGGATTAGTGCCTTTATTAAAAGAAAAAACCAAAACCCAGAGAGACCATTTCCCCTTCCACCATGTGAGGACATAGCGAGAAATCAGCAGTCTGCAACTCGGAAGAGGGCTCTCACCAGACCCTGACTATGCTGTCAACCCGATTTCAGACTTTCAGCCCCCAGAACTGCGAGAAAGAAATTTCTATAGTTTACAAGCCACTTAGTCCATGGTGTTTTGTTATAGAAGCCTGAATGAACTAAGGCAATACTGAGGCTTTAATTCTGGCTATCAGTTGGGTTTCTCAGGTTTTTTTTTTTTTCCGCATGATGTCTGCTAAATATGAAATGTACAGGATGGCTTCTTCATTTCCATGTCTGACACCTAGGGTGGAATGGCTGGACAGTTTGGGCTGGCTGGTCATCATTTCTCCACATGATATCTCAGCCTAGGTAGCTTGGGCTTCTTCACAGCATGACAGTTTTAGGGTAGCCAGCTTTGCGTGGTGGCTGGCTCCAAAAATGCATAATCGTACTGTTTAGATTAGCCTACTTTACAGTATAAAAGCATGTCATTGTAAGAAGTGGTACTTCAGTTTAGCCACTAAATCATTAACATCTGGGCATTTTTGAGACAAACATAGAAGTGCTTTCATTTTTCACCTTAAAATTAGACTGAAAGCTGTATTGTGAAGCCAGGCCAACTGCTGGCCCGGGCTGGTTCATACCAGTCTACACCTTCTTGTACTTGTTCTGTAGCTGTCTTCAGAGTGCTTGATCCAGGCTGCCTAATCATACCATACCAGCCTGGCATGGCTGATGGCCTTGAAACTTTCACCTCTTTGGCAAGCGTTACATCGTGTTGTCACTGGACACATGAACTTTCGAAACACATCCTTATCTTTAATTTCTACTCATAGGAATTTATCTTAAGCCAGATTCAAAAGAAGGAAGGGGGAGGGGAGAGAGAGAGAGAGAGAGAGAGAGAGAGAGAGAGAGAGAGAGAGAGAGAGAGAGAGAAAGAGAGTCAGAGAAGGAAGGGATTACAAGTAACCTACGTATTAGGCAATAAGGGAATGGTTTATTCGTTCAAGTTTTTTGGTACAGTGTAGTGATTAAGAACATGGACTCCAGGCCAGGCGCCATGGCTCACGCTTATAATCCTAGAACTTTGGGAGGCCGACGTGGGAGGATCGCTTGAGGTCAGGAGTTCGAGACCAACCTGAGCAAGAGGGAGACCCCATCTCTACTGAAAATAGAAAGAAATTAGCCGGACAACTAAAAATACATAGAAAAAATTAGCCGGGCGTGGTGGCGCATGCCTGTAGTCCCAGGTACTCGGGAGGCTGAGGCAGAAGGATTGCTGTGAGCTGGGCTGATGCCATGGCACTCTAGCCCAGGCAACAGAGTGAGACTCTGTCTCAAAAAAAAAAAAAAAAAAAAAAGAACATGGACTCCAGAGTCAGAATCACACTGCATGAGTTCAAATCCTTGTCCTGCCATGTACTTCCTAGCTGTGTGATGATTTGGGGCAAGTTACCTAACCTCTCTGTGCCTCAGTTTTCTCATCTTTAAAATGGTAATGATAACAGTACATATCTTATAGGATCATTTAGAGAATTAAGTGATGATAACAGTACCTATTGGTACCTAAGTAAGAAGGTATTATTGTGTCCATTTTGGATATGAGGAAATATAAAAATAAACTACTATGAGTGGTTTTGCCCAATATCAGAGAGTTGCTAAGTAGCAGAAGCAGAATTTCTCCTACCTTGCACCTCTGCAACTTTCAAATGTTTAATCAAATTGCTTACTAAGGTTAAAGGACAAAGAAGCTACACCTGTATAGATTGTATATTTGGACACAAGAACAAAGAAGTTCCCCTACATGCTGGCTCTTCCATGACCTAGAATAAAAATGAAAAAAAATTGATAACTTAAATCTCCAAACTAGAACAGGACCTCTAAAAAGCAAGAAAAAATTTAAAATATCCCATCTTTGACAGCAATATTCTTTTAAGTTGCTCTAACACTTGAGCTTTGATTTTACTTAAGAGAATGTCTTCCTGTTTTTACCAGTTTCTGCTGGTCCTAAGCTTATATGTGCTCAGATCCTTTGCCTGTCCTCATGCGACCCTGCTCTGTAAGGCAGGAGGGCTGGCCCCTGCAGGCTGTGTTTCTCAGGCTCCAGCACAAGCACTGGTGGGAGAATAGCAGGACTTTTCTCATTCCTCCATTGCCTTGGATGGCATCTCCAACAGCTGCTGCCCCTCTTCTGGGGTCTGTAGCACCTACAGGGCATGTCTGCCTCGACTCTGTCCTCCTAACTCCTAGGCTCTGACTATACCACCTTCTCTCTTTTCTTGCCAGCCCAAGAGTGGTGGTGGCTTCCTGCTTTTGCTATCTGGGTGACCTCACTGTCCCCTGATTGGCTTCTCTGCCTCTTCCTCTTTCCCGTATCACATTCTTCTCTTCTGGATACCCAAGGTTGTTTCTCTTTTCCTGACTAGACCTTGAATGATAGACAATTTGCGATGTTGACTCAGGATTGAACCTAGGATCACACCTGAAAATAGTTTTAAGGCTTTATTTAACCACTTCGGTTGGCATCCCTTCCTGGCCTAACCCTTGGGCACATTTAGATATATATGACATCCATTATTACATTATAAGTAGGCATATTTGTGTCAGAAATGCAACCCTTAGAAAATTAAAATGTTTTTATCAAATAGGCTGGACTACAATCATCTAACAGCTGAAATAAGGTATTTCTAGGTCTGGAATCTTGAATAAACATTTAGCTGCCCATTTTCTCATATAAAATTTAGCATATTAAATTAGTATGGTAGAGATTTCTTTGTTGGTCACAAACAGTTCAGTGTGGTCATTTGAGGGTTTCTACTCCATGCAGTTATTTAGGATCCTTATTATCGACATCCAGCTAGCAAGTCAGGTGCAAAAGAGAGCATAGAGGGCTGGGTTGATTGGCTCGTGCCTGTAATCCCAGCACTTTGGGAAGCTGAGGCAGGAGGATTGCTTGAGGCCAGGAGTTTGAGACCAGTCTGGGCAACACAGCGAAACTCAGTCTCTTAAACAAAAAAAAAAAAAAAAAGAGAGAGAGAGGGAGAGAGGGAAAGAGACAGCATAGAGGATTGCATGGGATGTTTTGGGGGCTAGGTCTAAAAGTGGCACACATCAACTCTGCCCATATCTCACTGGCCAGAACTCAATCACATGGCCCCTATCTAATTGTAGAAGAGGTTGAGAAATGTAGTTTAACTAAGTACCTAGGAAGAAAAAGAAATGACTTTAGATAACACACAGCCAGTGTCTGCCAGTTTGACCTTTTGGTAAATAAATTTCTATTTCATTCTTCCTCCCATACTTAGACTACATTCCCTGGCCACATTCCCTAGGAGATTATCCAAAGTCATTGTGCCCAGCTAAGAGCCCTAGGTGATGCCCAGTCATGTTCTTCAGGTATAAATGTGGTTCTTTATGCCTGAGTAGTTTATAAACTAAAAGAAGGGTCTCTAACTCCTGCTCCTTTCCCATCCCCAAATATACAATGGTAAGAAGAGACAAAGGACTGCACGGTCCCATTCAGAAAGGGAAAATGTGAAAGACACAAAAGTATCACTTGTCTAGAGCAGTTGAGCAGGCATTGTGAAGCCTCCCTGATCAGGAATTATTGGGAAATTTCTTTGATAGCATTCTGTCCCTGTGTTTTTATTTTGAGACAGAATCTTGCTCTGTTGTCATGGGTAGAGTGCAGCGGTGTCATTGTAGCTCACTGTAACCTCAAACTCCGGGGCTCAAGTGATCCTCCTGCCTCAGTCTCCCCAGTAGCTGGGACTATAGGCACATGCCATGATGCCCAGCCAATTTTTTCTATTTTTAGTAGAGACAGGGTCTCACTCTTGCTCAGGTTAGTCTCAAACACCTGAGCTCAAGCAATTCTCCTGCCTGGGCCTCCCAAAATTCTAGGATTACAGGTGTGAGCCACTGCACCTGGCCTCTGTTTCTGTTTTATGGTACGAATTATTCTGTCCATTTTTCTTTAACCCCTGATCCCACTCTTTGGGAATTCTCTTCATTGCTTATTACCCTCCATGGTAATATCTGACATAGGTGATGGGAGTAAGGTAGCTCTGGGGCTATGCAGATTTTGGAACCTGCTTCCTTCTCATGGAAGCTGATGGCCCAAGGGTTATTGTTGTTTTATGCCTTGATTACTCTTTGTCCCAGACTTTTGTTTTCTTCAGAAATATATTTTCCTGAGAAACTTAACAGGCTTCTTACTGATTTCCTTCTAGACAGGTCCTGTGCCACAACTATACCCCAAATGCTTTCCTGACATAGCTCTGGAAAGACATGTCTTTATGTCTTTTATATCTTATCCCCCCACCTCTCTCAAGAGGCAGCCTACCTAATGGCAGCCACCTTGATGCTGTCAGGATTGAGTGGCAAGGCCACAACTTTAATGTGACCTTTGCCGTACAGTGGTGATCTAGCAGGCCTTCGTTGCTCAGAGTTTGCTCAATCTTATTTCCTACTATTTGGGATCTGGAAGTAGTCTACTTTAAGACTCCAAATTTATCAAATTTTCCTATTTTCTCTCATTTCTTTTTGCAAACTGCCAACACTTGCCAGGCAATAGTAGCCAATATACACTAACAGTTTGGTTCTTTCTAACTGCTTCTCTTGGATCTGACAGATCAGTAAGCGTATGGACTATTAAATTATTGTAAGCGAGAATTTTTGTCAAATGTTGCCACTGCATAGAATGGATGGACCCTTTTTCTGCCCCTGGCATTAGTTTCCTTTTTTTCTCTCAAGGTGTGCTAAGCCAGTGCCACTTATTTTTAGGTTTTTGTTTTAGGACACCATAGTTCAAGGTCCCATTCATTGTTTTAGTAAAAACAACTTCTGAATCTCAATGGCCTAACACAATAAACACAAGAATGTTCAGTTCTCACCTACAGTCCAATGTAGGTGGTGGGGTGGAGAGAGGGAACTCTGCTCCCTGCAGTCAAGAAAAGCCTAAGATAACAGAGGCTCCACCACCTTTAATGCATGACTCCCAAGGCTTTCCAACATCCAGCCAGCAGTTGAGAGAGGATAGAGAGCATGGATGCTCAGCATGGATGGGATGTTTTAGGAGCTGGGCTTGTGAGTAGTCTAATATGCATAGCCCCCACCAATGAAGGTAAGATGGTAGAGGCGAAAAAGATTTTTTTCCTCCTTACACTTGCTTTGGATTGAATTTTTCAGGCACAATAAATCCAAGAGGAAAACTGATTCAATAAACTGAATTCTTTTTCCAGATTCGGTTAGATTTGTGTTGAAATGATTCCACCACTTATTGGTTATGAGACCTTGGAAAATTTACTTAATATATTTTGGCTACAATTTCCTTGCTTTTAAAAAAGGGAATAACAATAGAAGTACTCAGGAAAATATATGAAATACTTCGAAAAGAGAACAAAAAAAGATTAGTGGATGTTCTATCTCACTTACCCATCTGGATTATCTCTTTGTCTTTGAGCTATTTTATGACTATAAGCTGTAGAAAACAGTGATACAAATGATTCTTGTTCATAAAAATGCAAATTATATCTAGTGGTATGCAACTGATTATTGTCCTGTGGCTATCCATCAGTTTTGCATTCATAAAGTAAATTTATTTTTGCATTCCTGATGGGTTAATTTATTTGTCTGCTCTTTGGGTTCTCATTTTAACTGGTTGCAATGTCTTACTGATTTCATCATTCATTGATAAGTTAAATACAATCATAGACACATGTTCATTTTATATTTGTATGTGAATCATGATTCCACTTAAAAAACTTATCCCTCAACATAATTCAGAGTATTGTCATGATGATTAAATTAATCAATGCATATAAAGCCCTTGATACAGTGCCTGGCACATAGTGCTCAGTAGTGTTAGCTTATTTTATAAAGGTAAGGAAGAAGGTAGTGAAGAACAGATGATGTTACATTGCCAAGTTAGATGACACAGAGGTCCATTAGTCTATCTATTCTTATTCTATCCATTGCTGTGTTTGCAAAAATACTCAGAGATAACAGTTTTACAAATCAACAAACAAAACAGCAGTCAACATTCTAACAACACAACTATTACACAAGAACAGGATCTCAGAAAAATCACCTAACCTCTCGCATGTCTATGAAAATGATAATACTTCAATAGCTGCTGTGCAGCCTTGCTGAAGTAACACACATGAAATGAGGGTCCTCTGAATGAGCTAGAGGAATGATTGTTCTGTGAACAGATTTAGGAAGCACGTATCTGAGTGTTCTTTCCAATTCTATGCCTTCTGGCAGGTAAGTGAAATGCCTTAGTGGGCTAGGTGTAAGAAACAGGCAGCTCTACCCAACTATCTTTGTTTTAGATAGAGAACAAATACTTTACGATAGAGATAAAACATTTTTTCTATTATAAGAAAAACAACAGAACAAACCTGATGATGGTTGGAAACAGATACTCTGGCTCAGAGTCAGAGAAGCAGCAAGGAATGGAATGGTGAACTGGGAGGGGGCAGCTTCAGTTAATTGTTGCCACTCAAGAATTCAGGCCCAGAGTTTTAAAAGAGCAGCAAGGAGTCTCAATTATTATGTGATACTTATATTATTATAATAGCTCAAGCAAGTTATTAAACATACATGACAACCAATCAAAACACATTTATCATCTCTCTGTGACCTGTCTTAGGTCATGATGTTTTGGATGTGCTGTTTGGGTGCAACTATTTGTTGGTGACACTCATCATGAGTTGCTTATCACTGTTTGAAGCCTTTTATACTGGCACGAGTAGACAATGAAGTGCCAGGGAACTGCTTAGTCATTTTTGTTGATTAGGCTGGAGTTGTTAGTAGTTAATGAAGAGAACATGTAAGGAATATTTGTAGCTCTGCTGTCACACAGTGGATACTTTGTTTTGTCCATCATAGGTTACTTTGCCCATCATAATGTGGAAATGTGGGGAGAAAGGGTTCTAAACAAGTTCATCCTTTCAGGAAGCTTGGAAGTATAGCAAACAATAGATAACTCTGGAGTCATATACACATGGATTTGAATTCCAGCTCCACTGTTTAAGAGATAACTGACCATGGATATTTTAACATCTCTGATCCTCAGTTCTCTCACTTATAAAAAGAGAATTAATGGCTGCTCAAACAACCAGCCTCCTATTATCTTCCTGCTCCGCCATATTTAGTGTGGGCCTTTCAGCCCTTTGGTTACAAGGTGGTTGCTGCATCTACAAGCATTGCTTCTGAGTTCCAAGCAGGAAGAAGGGAGAAGAGTGAAGGTTAAAAGGCACATGTCAGGTGAGATGTCACTCTTATCGAAATTCAGTAGCTTTCCTAGAAGTCACACCTAGTAGACTTCTGCTTATCAGCCATAGTAGCCACCACTGGTTGCAAGGAAACTTGGGAAATTAAGGATTTTTTTAGCTGGTCGCATTTCCATTCACTTACACTGTGAATAGAAGATTCTGTTACTTTGAATAGGAGATTGACTACTGGGTAAAAAACAAACAAAAACAACCAGCAGTATCTGTCACAGTGCTTAATAATTCTAAATATTATTTTTATATTGACTTTTATCTCAGCTAGTCTCTCTCCCTTGCATCCTATCCAAAATTCTGGGCATATGATGTGTGTGTGTATGTGTGCATGTGTGTGTGCATGTGCATGCAAGTTCCATCTGCTTTCTTGCCCACTTAACTGGTACATCGAAAGTATGTTCTTCCTATGTAGATTTTATAAAAGGCTAAAAATTATTTGCAAGTGTAGAATCTGAAAAACAAGGCTAAAAATTGAAACAAGAAAAAAATTTATATTTTGATATACAATGTTTTGATATAAAATATTTTTGATTTTTTATATAAATAATTAGGTCAAGAAAGTAAATTTGGGTTTTCTTTCTGATGAAGATTGCTACAATAACAATAATCATTATCATACAATAATAGCTAAAATTTACAAAGATTTACAGTGTGTTAGACATTGTACAAAGTACTTTATACTAATCATATGCATCATAAAAACTCTGCATGGTAGACTCCATAATGCCTACTCTACCAACAAGGAAACTGATGCTCAGAAAAGTTAATCTACTTAAGATCACACAGCTGACACAAAGTGGAGCCAGTATTTGATTTGGATCTGTCAGATTGCAAAACTCCTGCTCTTAGTCACCATACTATACTATCAGATTGAAAGATGTCTATCACCTACTTTTAGGGACTCTTTCCAAACTTTATTCTAAATCTCATATCTTGGCCTCACCATTTGACCAATACCACAGTAATAATTTTTGTAGGTAAGAATCATCAAAGAATTCTAAAAGTAGTAGGGAAAAAGTATGATGATTAACAGGATAAATGCATATTTTCAAAGTATCTCCACCCAAGATACTTATTAATTACAAAGAGAACCTCATGTGATTCCTGAAATGATGCACTGAGATGGGCACAGTCTCACTTAGGTGGTATTCTTGTCAAAAATGCATAACCTGAATTTAGTCATGAGAACATCGGATATACCCAACTTGAGGGACAGTCTTTAACTGGCTAGGCCGGTTGAGGGACAATCTTAAAACAACTGGCTAGGCCAGGTGCGGTGTAGGATCAGGCCTGTAATCCTAGAACTTTGGGAGGCTGAGGTGGGAAGATCGCTTAAGGCCAGGAATTTGAGACCAGCCTGAGCAAGAGAAAGATCCCATCTATACAAAAAAAAAAAAATTACTTGGGCATGGTGATACATGCCTGTAGTCCTGGCTACTTGGGAGGCTGAGGTGGGAGGTAGCTTGGGACAACAGAGCATGACCCCATTTCAAAAAGAAAAAAACAACCACCAACAAAAAAACAACTGCCCAGTTCTCCCTACAAGTGTCAACGACATGAAAGGCAAAGAAAAATTAAGGAAATGTCTTAGATTGAAGGAGACTAAGGAAATACGACAACTAAATGCATCGTATGATTCTGGATTGGATCCAGGACCATAAAAAAGAACATTAGGTGTGACGATTAGTGAAATTTAATTTGAGTAAGGTCTGTATATTAGCTAATAGTATAATAGCAAAGTTAATTTCCTGGTTTTCATAATTATACTGTCATTATGTAAGATGTGAACATTTGGGAAGCTGGGCGAAGAGTATATGAGAATTGTTTTTTTGGTGACAAGGTTTTTTTTTGCATCTTTTTTGTAAGTCTGAAATTATTTCAAAATGAAAAGTTAGAGAAAAAACTCATCTCCCAGTTTACTCATTAAAGTTGTTTACTTATTAAAATTATGTCTGAACTAAAAGAAAATGGACTCTAAGCACATCTCCACCAGCTTTCTTTCTTTTCTTTTTTTTTTTGAGACAGAGTCTCACTCTCTTGCCTGGGGCGAGTGCCGTGGTGACAGCCTAGCTCACAGCAACCTCAAACTCCTGGGCTCGAGCAATCCTACTGTCTCAGCCTCCCGAGTAGCTGGGACTACAGGCATGTGCCACCATGCCCGGCTAATTTTTTCTCTATATATTTTTAGCTGTCCAATTAATTTCTTTCTATTTTTGGTAGAGACGGGGTCTTGCTCTTGCTCAGGCTGGTCTCGAACTCTTGAGCCCAGAACGATCCGCCCACCTCGGCCTCCCAGAGTGCTAGGATTACAGGCGTGAGCCACCGCACCCGGCCTTCCACCAGCTTTCTTATCTGTTCTGCATTCTATATTCTGTCTCTGTTAGGCTGCCATGTTCCTTTGTCCGGATGGTGCCATGCTCAATGAGAGTGATTTACAGAATGAGTGGCATACATTTGTATAATCGTTATGAAAAATTCCTGGCAAATGAAAGACAAAGTTTTGTGCTAACAAAATTAACGTATTATGACAGTTTACCATCATGTGGAAGTAAAGTGTCTTGGGAAGAGGCTTTTTTTTTTTTTTTAAATTCACATAAGGACTGAATTGGCTAGAAGCCTTTGGAAGGGATAGAAGCCTGCATTCTATCCCCTCCAAAGCCACCACGGAGGTACAACCTCTCCTTTAGATTAGATCTAGTCACAGCCTATCTCCTAGCAAGGAGGGGTAACCCCTTTCCTCATCCTGTCTTTAGCAACAGAATTGAAACCTTCTCTCCGATTTTAAAATGTCCTGAGGAGTGACATTCCCAGGTTGGCTGTGGAAAGATCACATTGACCAGAGAATGTGTAAAGAGGGAATGCAGCAGGAGCTGTTGTTAGACCTCAGAGCTGTAAGATAGGTGATTCTCAAACTCTTCCCCAAGTTTCCTGAACAGCAGAGGGGAATCACATCAGGTAGGATGCTTTGGCTGCAAATAACAGAAAACTCAGCTAATACTAGCTTACACAATGAAGTTTACTAACAGACTGTCCAGAGCTCAGAAGGGCTCCAGGCCCAATGCTATCAGGACTCCACTCCATTTCTTTGATATTCTCTTGGTTTGGCCTGCCTTTGTGTATCAGCTTTGTCTCCAGACTAAGGCTCTCACTGTTAAGAAATGGCTTTCCGCAGCAAATGGAGACACATATTTCTTTACGTTCTACAGGAGAAAAAGAAAATCTTTCACTCAACTATACCACAGAAACCTTTTTCTTCAGTCTGGCTGGGCCAATTTAGGTCACATGCCCACTCCTCTACTAATAACATTCCCTAGGAGAAAGCCATGAAGTACATGACTGAAGTCTGAGTTCCTAATCCATTTACTGGCAAGGTGAAGGGATTACCATGAGTGGTTTAGAGTAAGCAAGATACATTCCCAAAGCTGGTGATGAGGTTAAGTTTCTATGAGTCATGAGCCTTCTGAGGGAAGAGTGGACACCTAATGAAAACCAGGACTTTGCCAGGGAAAGAAATGGGGGCAATGGAAGCTAGGCAAGTGAGTTCCTGCCCCTGTGAATTTAAAGTGCTGGTTCAAAATAACCCTCTATAAGCAGGATCATTCCTTGACATCTCTCTCTCTCTTCTATAAAAGGGTTATACTGCTATGGAAAACAGTAAGGAAGTTCCTCAAAAAATTAAAAATAGAACCATGATATGATTGAGCAATCCCATTTCTGAGTATACATTCAAAAGAATTGAAAGCAGAATCTCAAAGAGATATTTGCACACCCAGGTTCACAGCAGCACTATTCATGATAGTGAATAGGTGGAAGCAGCCAAAGTGTCCACTGATGGGAGAATGGATAAACAAAATGCGGACTATACATATAATGGAATATTTTAAAAGGAAGGAAATCTTGTCATATGCTATGACGTGGATGAGCCATGAGGACATTATGCTAATTGAAATAAGCCAGTCACAAAAAGAAAAATATGGTGATTCCAGTTATATGAGGTATATAAAGTAGTAAAATTCATAGAAATATAAAGTACAATGGTGATTACCAGAGGCTAGGGGAAAGTGGGGAAAGAGAGTTGTTGTTTAATGGGCATAGCGGTTCAAATTTGCAAGATGAAAGAGTTCTGGAGATCTGTTGCACAACAGTGTGAATATACTTAACATTACTCAACTGTACCCTTAAAAATGGCTGAGATGGTAAATTTTATGCTATGTTTTTAAAATCACAATGAATTTTTTATATGAAAAAATGAGTTTAAAAGTCCCAAGATAAATCCATTTTTAAACATAAAACATGTTTCTGATAAAAAAGGAAAAAGATACAGAAAAGGAACAAAGTTCACTTAAAATAAAGCAAAAAGAGAAAGAAAAATAATGAAAACAATGCCAAAATACTCAATAATACAGGGTTCTTTCTCTTGTATTGTTATATAAAATAGAAGCAAAGGATAGACATACTTAAAATAGAGCATGGAAGCAAATGAGAAGTTCTAGAAATCCTTCAATAAAAGCAAGGAAAGGTTTTGTTTGCTTTCTTATGTAATCATACAAACACTGCTTTCTTATGTATGCATGCAGAAGATGTAAAATTAAATATCACAAAAGACGGTCACATAGTTCTACTCATAGAGATTGCATCCACAATTCACAAATATGTTAACAAAATAATTTTCTTTTCAACCACATTTCATTTAATTTTTAAAATCCTTTCCCTGGTTCATCATAAAAATACATATACATCTCCAATTCCATTTCATAATATGTTAGGGTTGAGTTTATTTTAGAATTAATTTCCTTTTCCAATTTTGTGGAAAATTTATTAATCTAAGAAGACATTTATCCTTTGGAATCCAGAAACTCCTAGTACTTAGTCACATATACTAATGCCTGTTTGAGAGGCAGAGTATAGGCATGGATTTTCTGGAAGACAATCCCTTCTGTGGCCAATTACAGGGAACTAGATAAGTCAATAATGCAGCCATCTGAGAGATTATTAGATGGCCATTAAAAAGAATTATGAAAAGTCTATTTTTTAAATGGGAGAAATACTTATTTTATAGTAATAAGTAAAAAGGACAAAAGAATGCAACATAAACACTTTTTTGATCACAGCTATAAAAGAAACAGATAACAGTAACAATAGTGGAAATTTCAAACACATGTATAGGAGAACACTCCAAAAGAAACAGATTAAATACATCAAAATGTTAACAGTGGTAGTCATTGGGTGATGGATCTTCAGGAGAGTTCCCCCTACTTTCAATCTTTTTTTGTTTTTTTTCTTCATATATATGGTATGTCTAAAATGTTTACTAAGAGAAAAATGAGATGGGGTAAACAAAATACTATTGATCCAAAGGTCTCACTTAGGAAAATCTGAACTTTATAACCCCCTATTTTGGCTGTTTAGAAGACTCACATTGCCTCCCACATCCTGCTTTTTTTCATTTTTAATGTGTTTTTAACAGTTGAGGTCAATATAAAAATACTACTGTAAACATAAAAATAAAGACAGACTTAAAATTAAGTGGTTCAGGTTCCTCAGTGATTTAACTCCTTAGCTATTCAAAACTTTGAGTAATAGTAACAAATTCACATTAGTATTGAAAAAATTATGTTAATTTAGAACAAAATGAAGTTCTTGGTTGTTTGAAACAGGATTAAAATGTTAATAAAAGTCTTCTACCTGGAAATATGAAATTATTGCTCAAAGGGATATACAGTTGGCCCTTGAACAACATGGGTTTGAACTTCGAGGGTCCACTTACATACAATTTTTTCTCCACTTCTGCCACCCTGAGACAAGATCAACCCCTCCTTTTCCTCCTCATCCTCAGCCTACTCAATGTGATGACCCACTTCCACTTAATGAATAGTAAATATATTTTCTCTTCCTTGTGATCTTCTTAACATTTTCTTTTCCCTAGCTTACTTTATTATAAGAATACAGTATGCACATAACATACAAAATATGTGTCGTTTATGTTATTGGTAAGGCTTCTAGTTAACAATAGGCTATCAGTAGTTAAGTTTTTGGGGAGTTAAAAATATTATATGTGGATTTTTGACTGCACAGGGGGTTGGTGCCCCAACCCCCATATCGTTCAAGGCTCAACTGAAATTCAAAAATCTCCTGAAACCACATCTATGTGAAAAAGTCATTTCATTTTCTCTCTCCCTTACGTAGTGCATGTACTACAATTTGAGAAGGTGCCTGGGTTTGTTCCATTTAAATAGTGCTGTTATTCTGTTCTGGCAAGCACAGCTTTACATAAACATAAACCATGTGGAAATTTCTGAGATTAGAATAATTTAGATTCTGTCCTTGGGACACACTGCATTAGTCCAGTGTAAGATGAGGGAATGTCTTGCTATAGGTGAGATAGTTCTGCGTTTGGATTGCAAACCCTGATAAGACTCAAGTTCCTGGATCTTGCCCACTTGTGATCTCAACCAGTGGTCACAGGGCAGCTGTCAGCTAGAATCTGCAGCTGCTGCTCTCCCTTGCCCAGGAGCACCTGCCCTGCAACAATTGGAACTCAGTCTTCACAGGACTTTTCTATTTAGGTGGTATGCATAATTGGAAGAGTGTTTTTGAATCTTAGCTCTGCCTATTACTACTGTGGATGCTTTGGATTACTTAATTTTTGTTGCAGAAAAAATTTTTAAATAATTTTTCATATTCTCGGCTGGGTGCAGTGGCTCACACCTAAAATCCTAGCACTCTGGGAGGCCAAGGTGGGAGGATTGCTTCAGGTCAGGAGTTTGAGACCAGCCTGAGCAGAAGTGAGACCCCGCCTCTACTAAAAATAGAGAAATTAGCCAGGCGTCATGGTGTGCACCTGTAGTCCCAGCTACTGGGGAGGCTGAGGCAGTAGGATTGCTTGAGCCCAGGAGTTTGAGGTTGCTGTGTTAGGCTGACACCATGGCACTCTACTCAGGGCAACAGAGTGAGACTCTGTCTCAAAAAAAAAAAAAAAAAAAAAAAAAAATTCATATTTTTCACATCCTGCCCTCACCACCCTCTTTCTAAGGATACTCTTGGTATTTTCTTCCCTCAGGGTTTTTTGAACCAGGAAAACAGAAATGATCATGGAGCAGCTTTTATTTTGTAAAACTTCAAACTCTGTTAGATTCTGCTGTGTGTTCTGAGAAGAGACACTTTCAGGGCAATAAGGAGGAAGAGACACATATCTCCTTGTCACTAAAAAGGGGGTGTCTGGGGGTGAGAGGATTCCTGAGATCTCGGGAACCCTTGGTGGTGCAGTGGCCAGAGGAGAAAGCTAGTGTTCAGAGAGGAGGGCTGTGTGGTGAGGTGCACCTTGAGATATGAATTCTAAGGACTGGAACCCCAACCTCTGAAAGATCCTTGGCATTTGCAAGTCACACAGAAGCCATGGAGCAGCCCAATCTAGACTAAGTTTCTCTAAGCATCTAGCAGATATTCATGCAAATGGAAGAGAGATGACTGGGAAGGTCCTCTCCATACTTTGGCACACTGGGCAAGATCCCAGAACCTTGAGTGACGTCTTGTGAGGAAAGCCCTAGAATGGCTGAAATGTAATTTCTTGCCATTCCAGTGGAATCATGTTAGGAGTTGGTTCTAATTAAAGTTAAGAAAATAAAATAACTGACATTTCTTACACATTTGAATTTGTGCACATTCCTGCTATGCTTGTCTCAGTCTCTATTTCTTCGTCATATCCTAAAGATCAAAACACTTGCCTCATTGTATCATTTTGAGGATTAAGCGAGGTGATATTAAAGGGCCTGGGTTGGTGCTTAGGCATATTTAGTAAGTGCTTAGTTGTTTATTCTTTAAAAAATTGTTTTAAGACTAGTCAAGTGCAGCAATGAGAAGAGGGGAGAGTAGAACAAGGAGTTAGATCTGCAACTGACTGTGAACAATCGATTGACATAACTCACTATCTTCGGACCAGCCTTAACTTTTTTTTTTTTTTTAACCACTCTCTCTCCAAGACGGGACTGCCAGAACAAATGGCAGAAGCTGCTATCATGACCTATGGCAGGTCTTGGGGTAGGGAAGGGTGAGGGGCAATGTTATAATATTAATAGCAATAATAATGATAACTACCATTGCATAAGAACTTATTATGGGCCACTCATGGACTGTAAATCATGTCAGTGGTTTTAAAACTTTCTGCAGAGTTCTAGGATTCCATGGAGGGTCTTAGGAGCTGCAGTAGAGAACAGAGGAGAGACCAGCAGTTCACCTGCAGGGCTGCCTCCTCTGCTTCAACCGGATTAGCTCTTACCTGTTTAATACATTGATCCTCTACATAACATTTTCTTTGAAAAGTCATATGTCTGTTAAAAATGTTTGAAAACTTCTATAGAAATATTGGCAACATAAACAAACACATATTCATCCTGCCTTCTTCTTCTGATCTAAACCCGAAAACTAACCTATGTGTATATGTGTGTGTGTATATATATGTATATACACACACACATAGATTAACAGATATTTGAAAATCATGCCAACTTACGAGAACTCAGGAAATCAACATTGTTATACAATTTATTATGCTAATGATCTTATTTGAATTTCATCAGTTTTTCCACTAATGTCCTTTTTCTGTTCCAGAATCTTAAGCAGGATCATATATTGCACTTAGTTATTTTAGTCTCCTGCAGTCCATAACGGTTCCTCAGTCTTTCTTGCTTTTTCATGACCTTGATACTTTTGAAGAGTATTGGACTGAGGTTATGCACTTTTGGCAAGAATTACCACAGAAATGATACTATATCCTTCTCAGTGGATCATATAATGGGATTCATGATGTTTTATTACCAGTGATGTTGACCTATCACTCGGTTAAGAAGGCTTCTGCTGAGTTCCTCCACTGTAAAGTTATTATTTTTTTCTGGATAATTACTGAGGGAGATACTTTGAGACTGTGCAGAGTCTGTTTCTTCTCAAACTTTGACTCATGAATTTTAGTATCCATGTATATATCCTTTCTGCTGCAATTCCCACTGTGATATTTGCCTAATGGTGCAATGCCTATTTCTCTTATTATGTTTATTGATTGGAATTTTTATGTTTATTCATTGGAATTTTACTCTAAGGAAGAGCTGTCCCTTCTCCCCCACTTATTCATTTAATCAACTATTTATTTATTTATTTTTTGAGACAGGGTCTTGCTCTGTCACCTGGGCTAGAGTGCAGTGGCATCATCATAGCTCACTGCAATCTCAAAATCCTGGGCTCAAGCAATTCTCTTGCCTCAGCCTCCTGAGTAGCAGGGACTACAGGCTTGTGGCAGCACCCCCAGCCCCAACTATTTATTTTTAACTATATGGTCTCAGGTATTTATTCTGCCAGGTAGGTTATAATCCAAAATGGTCATTTACTTTGTTGCTCAAATTGTTCCAGCTTTGGCTATTAGGAGCTTGTTTAGGTTGACTTCCATGTGTTTTTGACAATTCCCGTATTTTTGTATGTTTTAAGGCATTACCTTATTTTCTGGCACTGTAAGATATTTCAGGCTCATCCTGTACTTTCCCTGCCCTTCCTGTGATCAACCACTTCTCCAAGGAACCCTGGTTCCTTTTATTTGAGAATGGCACTTAAAAATCAAATCTGGGTGCTAGGTGAGCTTATTACTCCTTGGGTTGCATTCCTTTTAGGCCTTCCCCATGGATACATATGCATGTATACTAACCCTTGTAAGTGTACACATTTATATTTTTATATATGTGTGTATAAATATTTCTGTGTATATGTATTAAAAATGATGAATTCATAGAAATACACTGGATTCCAAGATAGCACCCCAGGGTTCATTTCAACTGAAGGACTTTTTAAGACAGGAATGTCCTAAGTTAAATGTTTGGTTTATGTCCAAGTACCCTCTCCATCACTGCAGCATTTTAATTGTGACTGATACACATAAAAATGGCTTGTGTGTGTGTGTGTCAAGACAAAGAGGGCTCTGTCCATGTCTAGAACAACATGATACAGAATATGAGGTTGTGAGATCACCTATACACTAAACTAATTCAGCAAAAACAGAAAGTGTGAACCAAAAGTAAATAGGAAAAATGTAAGGCCTCCATAAGGGCTAGATGGCAGATATTCTGCCATTTCTACTAACACTTTCTGCACCTATGGTAGGTATCAACAAATGATCACCACCCATGGCTCTAAATTCTTGAGCCTGCACTTTACACAACCACTAACAATCAACTGGAATTCACACTGTAGATGGCATTTATCCCCATGTAAAGGAATAAATAGCTAATGTAAAGCATATTATTTGGGAGACGAAGGAGAACATTATTCATCATTAGAACTTTGCAAAATTACAGAAAAAGCCTGACATGGTAAATGAGGTCCAAAAATGCAATTTCATATGGCTACTTCTTAGAGTCTAGCTCATGACACAAAGTTTAGTCCTGGTGGCTGGTTGTTTACTTTGGCTTAGATATTAACGGAGCAGACTGTTAATCAAGTGCCTGGCTGAGACTTCCAGGGCAGCACAGTGACTCTAGGCATCCCCCAATTAGTCAGCACCTGTTTCAATGACTGATCCTATGAGAATGGAATGGATAATACTGCAGACACAGTACGCTCCCTCCACATCCCTACTTACCAAGATGGAGTTGCTGCTATTTCTCTCCCTGTTGGGATTCTCTCCCCTTCCATGTCATGCCTGTCCTGTGAAACTTTAGCTCACCCCAGTCAAAGAACAGTGCTGAGTGGAGCATGGGAGCCAATTGTCAGTCAGATGATGGTGCGGGTTTACTGTATCTTGGAAGAGCAGCTCGCAGAGAGCTGGGGCATGAGCTAATGGGAAATAAGAGGGGCAATTATGATGGGGAAATGGTGGAACAACAGGGAAGGAAGGTAGTCTGGAAGAGGGACTGCAAGATAATGTTCACCCTAGGGCCTACAAGTAGCAAGTCCCAGAAGGAGACGATAAGTTGAATGCAATGTAGAAAGTGTGGCTTTGTTAGATCTAATAGGATTGATGTGGAAAAAATACTCACAATAAAGGGTTAATTAAAAGTAATCTGGCCAAAAAAACCCTGTGAGTTTGGTCTGAAACTTAAGTGTGAGAAAGTGTTTTCTTTAAATTTGTTACATGCCTGCTATTGTGAGAAGGTGAGGACAGGGTGGAATAGGAATGAATGGACGTGGTTTCTACCCTCATAAGGCTCACAGTTTAACACAATAGATAACTTTGAAAGTTAAGAGTGAGTATCACTGGTTGTAAGGTTAGGGATAACTTTACTTTTTTCTTTATCAATCATATTTTCCATGTTTTCTCCAAAAACTATGTATGCTATTTATAATGAAAGAAAAGCAATAAATCTTATATTTTAAATGAATAAATACTACAAAAATACTAAAACAAAGAAGACCAGGCTATAGGGAATCAATTCATATTCATCGGGCTAACAATAGCTTTATTTATAAAATAGAAAATCAATTTTATTTATTTAGCTATGTTCACGGTCTTACGACAGTAAGTGAGGTTATACGAAGAGGGTTAATAATCAATCTTTTCTTATAAGAGAGATTAAAGTATTGTTTGTGTCGTACTTGTGGCAGAGAGAGCTGAAGGAATAGTTAGCAAACAATTATATGGCTTTGATGAATAAAATAAGGGCTAACTAGATGTATACGCATTTTATTAACATGAAATATAATTTGATGTAGCATAACATTTTCTGCCCTCTGATTTGGGAAATGTTTCCATCTCTTGGGTAAAGATTTAGGAGATGCTGTACTATATGTTAGCAGCACACTGCCAAAGCATCTCTTAGGGTGATAAAATTTGAAGCATGCTTATCATTACCTTTGCTAGGTTAACTTGCTAACTTCAATGTCTGAAAGACCTTGCCTTACATTTTAAGAGTAGGGCAATGGAATAATAATAATAATAGCAACTACATTTAATAGGCATTTATTTTGTGCCAGGCATTTTACATTGGTTGTATCTTTGGATCATGCACAACGAAGAAGCATTACAGGCCCACAATCTCTTACCCAAAACCTTAGGGAGCAGACACATTTTGGCAGTGAGAATTTTTTAGAATTTAGGAAGAAATTGGTATTCTTTGGAATATAGTACATACACTATATATTTTTAACACTTCAAATAGGTATGGGACTGCACTCGTAATGAAACACATTAATATTAGTATTTCTGCAAAGAAATGAAAATTCACACTAAGTGGAATAAAGACCATAAATATTATAATTTATTTACATAAATAAATTAGTAAATTTATTAGTAAATGAAATAGCAGGATAAATACAGACCATACATACCATAAGTTTCTAATTTCTTTTGTCACCTGTGAAAAACTTATTTCTAAAGAAATTCTTAAGTAAAATTTTAAATTTATACTGATGAAAACTAACAGATAACACACATACATGCAAAGAATGTTCATCAATTCTGGTTGCTTGAGAATCCTGGAGAATAGGTTACACCAGTTTTACCATTGTCTATGAAACCAAGCTGGAGATGGACATCTGATGAACAGCCAGAAGCAGGATTGTCAAGTGATGAAGAGGCATTATCACAGAGTGTCTTATTAAAGACTTTTCCCAGTGTCATCTGTTTCCTTAACACAGGTTTCTGTCTAAGCAGTTTCTCTCTAATTGAGTAAATTGCCATGAGCTCTTGCTCACTGATAAATGCACATTGTTGAAGGCCAGCAATTAATTGGTCACACATTTTCGCCATATGATCTATGGAGATTTTTTCACTTGTGCTCACAATGTCATCATCATTACTACTACTATCTTCATACTGATCTGTATTTAACACCATCTCAGCAATTTTCCCACTCAAAGGATGCGCAATGGGTGCATCATTACCAATGTTTAGCATTTCTTCAATGTCTGCTTCTTCTAACTTGTTTACACTTTTGGCTGATAAGCTTTTGGCATAAGTAATGAGCTTTGATGCCATCGTCTTCTCATTAGAGTCTTTAAATCCTTCAAAATCTTCATCAACAAGGTCATTTTCAAACATCATTGTAGCCCAAAGTCTATGCCAAGCATTGGTTAAGGTTGACTAATCAATGTCGTTCCAAGTATTAGCAACTGTGTAGATGGCATCGTTAAGACTAAATTCTTTAAGGAAGTCCTGGATTTTCAGGCCTCTGTTAACTGAAGCAAGCATGCTGTTCAAAAAAAAAGTGTTTGTATTTGCTCTTCATGGAACATAGAATTCCTTGGTCACAAGGCTGAGTTACAGATGTCACATTGGGGGGAAAGTAAATGCCCAAAACATTACTTTTCACAAGAAGTTCAGGAGAGGGATGAGCAGAACAGTTGTCTAGAAGTAATAAAATTTTGCAATTGTCTTCCAGTCCAGCTTGTCTGCAATGAGCTTGTGTTGCAGGCACAAAGTGTTTATTGAACCAGTCAGAAAAGATTTCTCTTGTTACTGAAGCTTTCTTGTTTGCATAATATTGCACAAGTTAATTGTACACACCTTTTAAACATCTTGGATATAGCCTTGTTCCAGTCACTGCCAGTTTTATCTTGTGTGTGTGCCTGCAACATTAGCATTAGTTAACCTTTGCTCGGTATACTTGAAATCTGTTGTTGCCCTTTCGTCACCCATTGTTAAGGTTTTTCTAGGAAGGTAGCACCAGTACAGAGCTGTTTCATCAGCATTGTAAATTCGTGCAGGGCTAAGGTTTTCATCAGATATTATCTTAGCGAATTCATCAATGTAATTTTCAAGAATTTCATGATTAGCAGAAGTTTTTTCACCCCAGATTTTAAGATACTTCATACCATGACATTTTTTAAATTTCTGTAGCCAGCCTTCTGAATATTCACACTCACCTTCAATATTCAGTTCTTCATGGTATATTCTAGCTTGATTCATGACCAACAAACCAGTCACTGGCACATCTTTACTTCTTTGTTGCCGAATCCATTCAATCAATACATGGTCAAGATCTTCATTTTTGGCCCTATGCAATGTTTTCTTATTTTTCATTAGTTCTTGGTTATCACTGTCACCGTAAAATTTCAACAACTTGTCTTTCTGTTTCTTTAAGTCATATACAGTGGTGGTTCCCACACCATATTCTTCAGTAAGACACTTAACAGACACACCACCATCAAGCTTCTGTAGTAACTCCACTTTCTGAGCTATTGATAAAGACAGATGCTTCCTTTTCTTCTTTTCACTGTTACCCAGAGGTATATCTTTAACTCTTTTGGACATTTTCTAGTGCAATTAATTAATCCCTAAGTCACAAAATGTCAGCAAATGGCAGAGGCATGTGTGACTGATGGATATAAATGCTGAGACAACAGAGGCTTCACGTTTTTGTTCACAGTAGGATTTGTTGCCAAATAGTCCCAGTGTCAAACTTAAAAAAACACTTTTGGGTTTCAGTGTTTTTTTGTTTTTGTTTTTTTTTCTTATTTTGTAATTGCGGAGTAGAGATTGTGGACCTGTGTTAAAAATATCATTTTAACGATGAAAACACTGAGGCTCAATTAGTACCCTGCCCAAGGTTATGCAACTATTATTAAATACTTTTCTGCTTATATTCAGTCTCCTAAAATTTGGTCACTTTACCAGAGAGAAGAAATTTTTTTTTGATATTATTTGCCAAGATGATTTGAGTTGGAGTATTTTCAGCAAAGGAACCTGATACTCATGGCTGTTTGACTGACATAGTCAGTAGTTGAGTTCCATGCCGGATAACATGGAGATGCCTTGGCAAGAAGTTGAAGTTCCTAAATTTATAGTCATCGAATATAGATTTTTCTTTTTGTACCAAATGATGTTTGGTGCTTATTTGCCTAGTTACTCATTGCTCCACAATGAACAATCAGGGAAAATAAAAGAGCTCATTTCAGATGTCCCAAACACTCCCACAAATTTTCCCTAAATATCCACTCATTTTGTTTGCTTGTTTTTTAACTGTTCTGTAAATTGTACATCCAGATTGTGACTCAGAATTATTGTTAATCAAGTTTAGCATTAAAACACATTTTAGACAGTCTAATAAACTGTTTCCTTCAATTTGGAACTTAGAATTCATTAGAATTTTTAATGACTTTTAAGCTTCTGTGGTTTCATGTACTCTTTTATAAGTTCCTACTGGAACTTTTCTTCCTCATTCTTATCATCCCCATTATTTGTTTAGATCTTGATGAAATGTCTAATATGAACTATCACAAAAGCCTAAAGACTGCTGATTCAGTCCTAAGTCTTTCTCTCTTTTCCTATTGGATGTAAAAGTGGTCCTTTGGGATGAAAATTTTACAAAAATGAGTAAAGCACAGTTCCTATAATCTAGAAGTTTAAATTCCAATAAATAAATATGAGAAATGTATAAAATTTAAAAAAGAAAAATAGCTCAGAGCACTCTGAGCTATGTAAAATTTATCAGGGCCAGAGAGACCTGGGAATGGGACTTCAACACACTTCCTCCCAAGCCTTGTACCCAAGGGGGTGGGGATTGTTAAAGGCATTTTTTTCTTAACTAGCTACCTCACCCATTATGTTAATGTTACTGGAACAATGTATAGCCAATCAATAGCTCACATCAATTAAATTATATTAATTTAATGTACATTATAGTAATTGAATTATATATTATATAATTATATATTAATGTAGTTCATATACATAATTTTGTATATAATTATATATTAATGTAAATTCTTGGCAAATAACTTAGGAACTCCCTCTTCCTTTCCTTCTTTTCCCACTTGTAACTGCTGCTAATCAAAACATATATTCAGGGCAACTTGAATCTATGCTCCCACGTTGCAGTCCTCAAACTTGGCCCAAATAAACTCTCTGCTGGTATTAAGTTTGCTTCAGTTTTTTTTTCCCCTTTAGGTTGACAAAATCCAACAAGGATTCTCTCCATCAGGAGAGAGATCATATTTGTTTGGTGGGGTTAGATTACTCTCATTTTATTTTCTACATTGGTCTATCCTATTAGATTGTAATAACTATAGTTTATTGGGAAACTTCTGTGTGCCAGGCTGGCACATAGAGAAGCTAGCACTTTAAAAGCATCACACTCATAAATTTTTGAGTTGACTTACCTTTGCCCAGTATCACAAACTCCTAAGTGACAGAGACCAGAAGCCACACATTTGTTTGATTATACAGCCCTACTTATTTTTTCTCCTTTATTTCAACATACTCTTTCCTTTGCCTTGAGAAAACACTCTCCATTCCTACCTCTCCCTTACCTATAGTCCTTTCTCCCACTTTATAAAGGAAAGGAATACCCTTACTTATCTGGAATCTTATGGTACCTTGCCTCAAGGAGTAAAAATCTCCTGGTTGTCCAACTGTGATATGGTGAAATATATATTTGGTCTTTGTCCTGTTTTTCTGGCATCCAAGTCTTAAAATCTTTGGAATCGTTGGGGCTCAGAAACTGATACTCCAAAATATGGCATGTTTGCTGAATTAAAGCAGCAGTCTCAAGTTTCTCTGACCCTGACCCTCCCTCCCTCTGCCTCTCAACCCTGTTTTTCCCAAAGCATAGGGTAAGGCTGTTCTCTGAAGCTCCTTTATCTACCTAAAAATAAGACCCCCCAAAGAGGAACACAATAGCCTTCCATTCCCTCCCTGAAATTTCATATCTATCTCAGAAAAGATGACTCTGAAATGCAACCATGACTGTATGGACTTTTTTTTGAAACAGCAAATGTGTGCGGGCTGGGCATGGTGGCTCATGCCTGTAATCCTAGCACTCTGGGAGGCTGAAGTGGGTGGATCATTTGAGCTCAGGAGTTCGAGAACAGCCTGAGCAAGAGCGAGACCCCGTCTCTACTAAAAATAGAAAGAAATTAGCTGGACAACTAAAAATATATAGAAAAAAAAATTAGCTGGGCATGGTGGCGCATGCCTATAGTTCCAGCTTCTTGGGAGGCTGAGGCAGGAGAATCTCTTGAGCCCAGGAGTTTGAGGTTGCTGTGAGCTAGGCTGACGCCATGGCACTCGCCCCAGGCAAGAGAGTGAGACTCTGTCTCAAAAAAAAAA
>RJWJ010017413.1:0-33010 GCA_004363605.1 Indri indri
GTTCCAGCATTCTGGACGTTGCTTTCGAGGTCGGGTGTGTCCTGGACTTCCGGGATTCAAAGGGCCTAGAGTACGTCAGTCCTTGTCAAACACACCAAGGAGGAAGTTCCAGCCCTGGACTTTCATCCCGTTTGTTTCCTGAAAAAGCAAAGAACTGCTCTGGGTCAAGAGAGGCAGTGTGGAATGGTGAGAATGACTTCTGTAAATACTCATAGGGCGGGATCCTGAGTCCTGAGCAGCGTAGCCGTGAGAGAAGGCCCAGAAGCTGTAAAATGGCCCCAATAATTCTGGTGCTCAGTATGATGGTGGAGACACTCATATTGTTTAGCTTGCTGTGTTAGTCATATTTTTTTATTTTCTGTATTGTATGATGCTTTGACATTTGGGGACCTTGTGGACCTGGGGAGAGACTGCCTCTCTCAGGGTTAGCAAATTCCTAGAGATAGCAAACAATTTGCTCGAGAGCATGCCTTTGATAAGAAAAGCAATCAATCCAGAGCCCAAACCCCCAAACGCCTCCTTTATCTAACGCTCACATATCAAGCCAACATTATATCACCCCAGAACCAGGTACCAAACTACTAGGGGCCTAAACGTGCAGAACTATAGCTATAAAATGTCCAGAAATCGCTACCAGGAAGCAGGGCATGCATTAACCACCTCTCTAAGCCTAACTCAAATCAACCCTCACTCCAGGCCCAACGGGAACGAGAAGCTAAACTGTCAAATTAAGAAGAATTTGCCTTATGTTCGGTCTCATTTTTCATCACTCAAAAAGATAGACAGAATTAGAACTCAACCATCACATCTTTTTATTTTTTATTTATTTTGTATTGCTTTCTCTGCACCTGTGGTCCCGGTTGTCAATCCTTGGATTCCCAACTAATGGTGTGTTGACTTGGGACAGCCATCTGCCAGGCTGTGGACAGCTTCTTCCTCACTGGCAGTCAGGCAAGGGCAGGCCCCAGCCGAAAGGAGCCCCATTGACACAGTCCAGTAAAACACTTCGGAGCTTAAAAACATCCAGTTTTCACCTGCCCAGCTGGCCCAGCCTCCATCTTCTGCCCTGGTGTGCGGGCTCCACTCAAAGTCCCTAGAAATAATGTGGGAGAAGGAGGGACAAGGAGGGACGAGAGCTTGCCTTGCAACCAGAGTGGAGAGGAGGGGCTTAGACAGGGACCACCATTCACACACTTAACGACGTCCTCCCGCTTGGCTTATCCAAAGTACGGTTAGCTCTGGAGGTTATGACACTGAGCAGCTATCGTGTGGCTGGAATCAGACAAGGCAGCTCAGCACAATGGAAGGAGTTTAGAGGCAGAGTGGAAACTGAGGTTACTAATACATAACTCAGATTCGCCGTGTAGGTCTTCTCTGTCCGCATACATTTTAGAGAAACGGCTGCAGCCTCAGTCCCAGGACCTGGGGCAGCTCAGTATCTCCTCTGTGATTCCTGCTCCATTTTTCCCCCTGCTCTTTCTTTGTCTCAATCTAGTCTCAACTCAGTCCAAAATGGGCCGACTGCCTCCTTTGCCGTTTCCGTAAGAAATGCTGTCACGCCAAGCTTGCTGTGGTCTTGCAGTCCGATTACAGGTTGATAGAACATTCTTATGTCCACACTCCTCACATGTGCCTGTTCCAGAAAGCTGACTGGCTTTCTCTAGGCCTCCTGGACGTCCGCTAAATTAAAATACCTGCATCTTGCTACCGTAAGGGCAGCAGCAGTGCTGGCTGAATCCAGACTGAGAATTAGAGTTCAGCTATTTGTTGAGCTTCTTGGAAGGGTGTTTGAATCTGTAAAAAGTCTTGATTTTGGAGGTCAGAAAGAAGTTGGTATCATTTATCCCTTGTCACAATAATGTCGTGTAACAAACAGAAAACTCAGTGGCTTTCAAATGACACAGATTTTACTTAGTTCATGAATCCATGTTTTAACTGGGTGGCTCTCCTCGTCTCCCCTGGGCTCATGCATGCAAAGGGGGGTCATCTACCCGGCTCTGCTGATCTCGGCTGGGCTTGGCAGAGCAGTTCTTCTGGGCTTTTCTGGGCAGGGGGCTGGCTGTGGGCTAGCTGTTGGCTGAGGTAATAATATTTCATCAGCCAGTAGTCTAAAGAGGTTGTTCTCAAGGTATGTCCGAGGAGCCAGGAGAGTGACTGGAAGAGTACAGGGTCCCTTGAGGTGCAGGTTAGAACCGACATACCATAACTTCGCCACATCCAGCTGAGCAAAGCCAGTCATAGGCCAGCCCAGATTCAAGGGGGTGGGAGGACATTCCTCTCCTTAATGGGAAGAGCTGACTTTCCCATTGCAAAAGGGTATAGATACAGAGAGGGGCAGAGAATTGGGATTAGTTTTCGTTCATGCTACTACAATGGTTGGTCAATATTTGCTCTCGAGTGACCAGAGAGATAAAACAGAAAGGACACGGGAGGGTGTGGCCGGTATATGTCTTCAGCCTGGGGTGACAGGTTTTGGGCTTTAGCAGAGATTGGGGTTAGGAAGAGAAATAAGAGGAGCTAAATCATGAAAGACTCAAGACAGATACTTGGATAAAGGACTGTCTCCTCTTCGACCCCACATCCCACCCTACACGTATTCTGCCAAGGGACACAGCAGAGGACACCTCTCCTGGGGTGGGGGAGGGGCGGCATAGCAGGGTTCTCTAAGGCATCGCCAGCACTGAGGCAGGGGGGTGGGCCATTGACAAGACCACCAGAGCAGGCCAAAGTCAGGACATCTGTCCTCATGCATGTGAGCTTTCCCTCCAGCTCCCAGACTCCCCAAAATGGCCCAGGGAGATTTTGGGAGGAGGAGGCTTGAGTTCCCATGTAAGAGGGCAAAGAGCCTTGTAGTTTTGGAATTAATATTAACACAACCTCATCTGCACCTACAGGTTGATGATATGTGTAGTGAAGCATCTCCTCAAAGAAGGTATAACATACTCATTTTCTGAAAAATTTAGTGCCCAAAGCATCCTTTTGAGTTCTCTGTCCTCAGATGTGTCTCTGGTCATCTCTTTCTGACCCACGCTCATTCCCTGGCTTCTTTGCAGCCAGCCCCCCGTCTGGCTTGCTGTGTGACCTCTCACATCCTAATCTTCCTGCTTCCTCTCTCAGTCAGTGCTCAGCATTCCCCTTCCTGGCATGGCTTCTCTGCAGGAGGAAAACCTGCAGTGGATTCCCTTTGCGTCTGGCCTGGAAGCCCCTCAACTGGACTCCACCTAGCACATCTTGTGCTGCCTCTAACGGGAGGCAATGGCATCAGCACATATTTATTAAGTACTCATAAACAAATGCTGGGTGTCAGGAAGTCAGTAAGAACAGGAGCCTAAATGCAATAGAGGCTAAGAACAATTCAAAACTTGACTTGGAAGTTTCTTTAGTAGGCAAAGCATGTGAAGAATTGGAAACAGCATAAACATCGCTAATAGAGACCTGGTTGAATATCGTATGATAATATGAGCTCACATTTAGAGGACTTACCATGTGTCAGTCACTATCCTCAGTGCTTTATGAATACAGTTGGCCCTCCATGTCCATGGGCTCCTCATCTGTGGATTTAACCAACCACAGAATGAAAATAATAAAAAAACAAAATAACAATACAACAAAAAATAATACAAATGAAAACAATACAAGTATAATAACTATTTACATAGCATTTACATTGCATTAGGTATTATGAGTCATCTAGAGATAATTTAAAGTATATGTGAGGATGTGCATAGGTTATATGCAAATACTGCATCATTTTATGTCAAGATCTTGAGGATCTGGGGGTTTTGGTATGGGGGAGGCGTCCTGGACCCAATCCCCATAGATACTGAGGGATGGCTTATTAACTTACTTCGTTGTCACAGCAATCACTTGAGGTAGACAAATTATTTTGATCCTTATCATACACATAGGGAAACTGAGGCACAGGGCAGTTAAGTGACTTGCCCAAGGTCACACAGTTGGTATGTGGTATAGCTGGGACTCATCTGACTCCAGTGCTCCCGTGTTCAATTACTATGCTATCCTGCCCGTCAATTCAGGTAATGGGACACTAAACATCCAAAAGTTGAGGATATGGTATAGAATATTTAATTATATGTATCGACTTAGAAACACATTGCAAAACAATAACTATGTTGAAATTATTATTTATTGAAGTATAAACTATTGTGTTGAAATTATGAATGATCTGCCTCCCGTACTACTCAATGAGCTCCTGATAGCCAAGTACTTGGAGCAAAGAAAATGTTCAATAAATAATTGCTTTTATTTGATCGAATTAAATGCTGAGAAGGTGACCCTATTAGCAAGCTCCTCTTCATTGACCAGGCAGGAATATTGCTTGTGGGTTAGGCCTATATCCTCGGCTCTCAGGAAGTAGAGTTCAAAACACTGAGAGAGAAGATAAGTGCGACCTTCTGGGCAGGAAGTCTAAAATGGGAAATGGCTCAAATGCACTTGGGAGGCTCTGACATTGATTAAAAACAGCCTTGACAAGCAGGAAACTGGGAAGGACTCAGCAAGAATCCCAAGGGGCCACTTAGAGAACTTTCTTGGAGATTCGTTGGTTAAAAAGATATAAACAGATGAGGTAAGGAGAGTCTTGGGGCCAAGAATCAAAGCGTGCTCTAATGTTAAGAATAAGTTTGGGAAGGCTGGAGTCTAAAATAAGCTGAGTTCTGGAAAGTTTGCCAAGAACATCTAAGAGAAATTTTTGCTATATTCACAGCAAGATGAATGTAAAGGGACAGCACCTGGGCTTAGGGCAGCTGGCCTGCTGGTACCGAAGACCGAGTGAGCAGGAACACTCAGCCAGGCTGCTGGGGCCCAGGGGCTGGGGCGTCAGGCCGAGCAGCTGGCCTTCAGCAGGTCACTTCTTGAAAAGCACTTTCCCCGCCGGACTAGCCGCGACATGGGTGACACGTCTTGCTCTGCTGCCACTGCAGGCACGTGAGAGCCACAGGCAGAGTTCACAATACGTGACATCACTTCCACCAGTCACCCTCAGAGGGAAGTGTAGAAGCAATCTCGTTCTGATTAAATTACTCATTATTTTTAGTCTCTGGTTGCTGCAGTGATTAGTTTGTTTAATTTCCATCTCTCTCCAAAGCTGGAAGATACATTTTTGAAACCTTGTCTGAATTCATATATTAAAAAAAAGTACCTTTGCCCAAAGCCTTAGGATGGGGGAGGGAACCCCAAAACTATCCAATTTTGAAGCACTAATGAGTATTTTAAGGTGTAGCGGAAGCAGTGGGGGCACACACTTATAATGTTACTGTTAATGGCCAGCATAATTTGTAGCATCTAAGGTAACTTTTATGCTCAGTTTGAACTAATTACACTGTGATTTCTTAAATTGCACAAAATAAGCTTTTTACCTCTTACCACTTCATAAAAATTAACTGATTTTAAAATCTGACCCTAAATGGTCATAATTAACTTATCTTATGTATATAATGCAAACAGGTCTTGTATTCAGTGAGCTAGGGTTTAATTTTCATTATGCATACCCAAATTTCATATATGTATTAATTTAAAAACTCCAGGTGTTAATGGAGAAAAAAGTTGAAATAAAATGATTAATTACATAAAAGAAATTAGTATAAATTTACTTTTCAAGAAGAAATGAAGACTAATGGACAACTAATTAATAGTCAAGTCATCCTGTGGCCATGATCTATGGCTTTAATGTCCAAAGGAAAAGCATAAGGACAAGGACATTTTACAAATGCAGATTTGTCCAAATTACATTATATCTTTATTTAATTACCTATATTAATATTTATGTGCCATTACTTATATTTTTCTAAGCTCGTTTATGATCAGTCTTATAAATCTTGATTAAAGTGTACACTGGAATGTCTAGTATAGGATTGTTTTCATCTCCAGGGAAAATTATGAGTTTGGTATTTTTGCATATGTAAATACAATGTCACCCCCAGAATTTGTCTTTTCCACCTTGGTGCCCTCTGTACGTTTTAAGCCATTGATTTACAGTTATGTCCTATAAATCATTTCCAGGTTATGGTGATAGAATCTTAGAAAGAAAACAAAGCACTCCAACTACTCTATTTATTGTGGTTCCTTCTGCAGCAGCAACTGAGGGGCTGAGGAATGGGCGTGGGAGGCCAGAGAGCTTTACTTTTTATTTCCTTTTACACATTTGGAATTTTATATGATGTGTTTGCATTATATATTCAAAAGTATTTACTGGCTGGGCACAGTGGCTCATATTTGTAATCCCAGCACTTTGGAGGGCCAAAGTGAGATGATCACTTGACGCCAGGAGTTCAAGACCAGCTTGGGCAACATAGTGAGACCCATCTCTAATATGTATATATATATATTTATATAAAATTTTGATATACATAAATATAATATAAAATTTATATATATATATACATAATTTAAATATTAGCTGGGCATGGGGTGCATGCATGTAGCCCCAGCTCCTTGGAGGCTGATGTGGGAGGATCCCTTGAGCCCAGGAGTTTGAGGCTGCAGTGCACCATGATCACACTTGTGAATAGCCATTGCACTCCAGCCTGGGTAACATAGCGAGACTCCATCTCAACAACAAAAAAGAAACTAATTTTTTTAAGCCATTGCCACCCCTAGGACTGAGGGCACACAATGTGTAAAGCCTGTTCACTCAGAACTTAGGTTTAGTCAAACAGTCCTCTATGTACTTGTTGAAAATCTTCCGCTGTTGTTATCTTACTCAAACTATTTGACCCCTTAGTCAGCTCCTTCCACAACTCTTCTGAAATGGTTCTACTGAAAATCACTGGTTCTTTCACTCCGCCTCTCTGCAGCATTTCACACAATTGATAATTCGCTGATGTGTATTTGTTCATTCATTCATTCAATCCCTTCTCTCAGGAAGCCCAGTTTGATGAAGGAAGGTTACATTACATTATGATAGATTATATCAAAGAGGTCTTTACAGAAATTCAATGAGAATTCCAAAGAAGTACCCAGCTCAACCTAGCTGGGGAAGAGGAAAAAGTTGGAAAAATGCTAATGAGAGATGGTCACACTTGCAGATGCTTGAGATGCATGTGTTAAATGTGCTTGCATATCAGAGTGAATGTTGGTGTATTCAGAAAATTACAAATCTCTCAAGAAGGCCTTGAGCACACAGTTTGTGTGGGATTTTATAGTTGATGAGGCTGGAGAGATACACAGAAGCCAGATCATGGGACGATCCTGTCCCATGTTTTAACTTTAAGCCAAAGGTAGTTGGAGCCACATGGGGGTCTTCTTTCCACGTAGGATTTTAAGCACATTTGTGATATTTAGAGTTGCGTTTTGTACCGTTCCCTCTGACAGCAGTATAGAGACGCTAAAGAGGATTGAGACATGGGTCAGGAAGAGTGGGAGCCTGTTGCTAGGAACCAGGAGGAAAATGGTGAGGTCTTAACTAACCTGGAGAGGAGGGGGTAGAGTTTTCAAGTGGAACTAGCAAGACTTAGTGATGGGTTGGATTGGGACAAGTAATACCGGAGTGGGAGGAATCTAGAATCCAGAATGAATCACAGGCTTCTGGTATCCTCCTTAAAATTCCCCTCTCTATGGCCTCCACAGGGCAGGAATTAATAGTATAAGCTTTGGAGTGTGGAGTATTCAAAAGTTGGCTACACAACACATTAGTAGGCTGATTTGGGGAGAAATTTCTTAATTCCTTTAAGTTGCAGTTTCCTGATATGCAAAATGGAAGTCATAATACCATATACCTTTTAGCAGAGTATACATAATATGTGTTCGATAAACACTGGCTGCTGTTATTACCGTTGTCATTATCACTTTAATTTATTTTTTGCAGAGTAAAATAAGATGTTAATAAGATGATTGTATATTACTTGCAAAAACTCATGACTGTGCTACTCACCAAACAATTCAGAACCCTCAAGAAGTTTTAATTAATGTACTTTGTTCTTTCACTAAATTTTCCTTTGATAGGCTGAGGCTTTTTGTATCACTGTTGCTCTTGGAATTCAAAGATGGCATTTTCATCCTAAACAATAGACACTGTCACATCTAACTATCTGAGACTTTCACTTGGGCCGTTAATAGGGTTTTGAAAACAGATAACAGTAATTAAAAAATAATCTCAAAAGTTACAAAGTTTTTTTTCTTTTTTCCTGAATAAGTTGCCAACTTAATGCCTGATCACTCTTTAATATTTTAGTGTGCATTTCCTACAAACAAGGATGTCCTCCAACAAAACCACAATACACCCATCAAAAGCAGGAAATTAAATCTGATTAATCACTACTATCTAACCTTAGTTCCACCAATTGTCCCATGGAAGTTCTCCGTGGCAACAGGATCAGTTCAGTGTCATGCCTTGTGCTCAGTTGTCGTGTCTCTCTAGTCTCCTTTGTTCTGGAACAGTTCTTCAGTCTTCCCTTGACTTTCCTGCCATTGGCAGATTTGAACATTACCAGTTAATTATTTTAGAGAATGTACCCCAGTTTGGGTTCATTCAGGCTGCATATCTTTAGCAGGAATATCACAGAAGTGATGCTGTGTTCTTACTGCATCCATTCAAATGATTCATGATTTTATTTGCCCCATTCCTGGTGGCCATTACTTGATTACGATGGGGTCTGCCAGGCTTCTTCACTGTAAAGTTACTACTTGGATTTTGCAGTTGATAAATATTTTGTGGGGATGTACTTTGAAACTAGGCAAACACCTTGTTCCTCATCAAACTTTCACCTTGTTATTTATTGATTTATGTCACATGAACTCATAGTTTTCCATTTTATTCAATGCATTATAATTCATTATTCTTATTAATCTTGATTCACCGAAAATCCTAGATTTGGTCAGCAAGAGCCCCTTCAAGTTAGTCGTGTCCTGCTAACCTTTCCCCATTATTCCTTTTTTTTTTTTGAGACAGAGTCTTGCTCTGTTGCCAGGCTAGAGTGCCGTGGTATCAGCCTAGCTCACTGCAACCTCAGCAACCTCAAACTCCTGGGCTCAAGGGATCCTCCTGCCTCAGCCTCCCAAGTAGCTGGGACTACAGGTATGCACCACCATGCCCAGCTAATTTTTTCTATTTTTAGTTGCCCGGCTAATTTCTTTCTATATATATATTTTTTTAAGTAGAGATGGGGGTCTTGTCTTTCTGAGGCTGGTCTCGAACCCCTGACCTCAAGTGATCCTCCCACCTCAGCCTCTCAGAGTGCTAGAATTACAGGCGTGAGCCACCATGCCTGGCCCTTTCCCCATTATTCTTTGAGCATTTCTGGCCCAACAAGATGTTCCACACCCAGCCTTTGCTTACCCTGCCCCAGCTCTGATTCAGCTTCTTCTGAATCCAGGTTCCTGGAGAGCCCTGGTTCCTTTTAGTGTAGAACGGGTTTAGCACAGACTTAGAAACCAAAACCTGGGGCACTAGGTGTGCTGAGGAGGAGCTACTGAGGAGTCATTGATTCTAGGTCTTTAGGGCCAGGCATGGTGGCTCATGCCTGTAATCCTAGCACTCTTGGAGGCTGAGGTGGGAGGATCACCTGAGGTCAGGGGTTTGAGACCAGCCTCAGCAAGAACAAGACCCCCATCTCTACTAAAAAACAAAAATATAGAAAGAAATTAGTCAGGCAACTGAAAGTAGAAGTGGACAGAGTTAGGGAGTATACACACACACACACACACACACACACATTTATATTATTTTATATATGCTCACATATACATGCAGATATATACTTACATTATGCTCACTCTGATATCTAGCTAGCTAGCTATTAAACCATACATGATACTCATCAATTCATAAGTGGATTAAGAGAACGTAGTGCATATGTGTGTGTGTGTGGGGTGTGTGTGTGTGTGTGTGTGTGTGTGTATACATGCACCATGTAGTACTACTCAGCCATAAAAAGGAATGAAATAATGTCTTTTGCAGCAACTTGGATGGAACTGGAGACTATTATCCTAAGTGAAGTATCTAAGAAATGGAAAAACAAATACCACATGTACTCTCTAATAATTAGGAGCTAATCACTGGGCACACACAGGCACAAAGAGATGTAAAAGTCATTGGAAATCGAGAAGCAGAGAGGGGTAAAAACCTACCTGTCAGTACCATGAACACTATTCAGGTGATGGGCATGCTAAAAGCCCTGATTAAGTATTATAAAAGGTATCCATGTAACAAAAACCTTTGTACCCCCATAATATTTTGAAATCAAAAAAGATAATACTAATTAATAATGCATATTAGAATGTATTAACAAGCTTTAATGAAATCAACAATTTTAAATTAAAAACAAATTGTATTGCTTTAAAACAACAAACAGAAACCATACATGGATGCCTATGATTTTAATCTAATACTACTAAGTTCAATCTGTTTTCTCCTCCTCCATATTTGTAATTCCCTTCTCCAGCAGTGAGAAAGTGGCTCCCATTATTCTTAATATATTAATATTCATGTTTTCGATTGGACTGCCTGCATGTAACCAGTCTCCCACTGCGGCCACCCTGACTTTCCATGCTCTGACTTCCCATGCCGGGCCGCCCTGCTGCAAGGATGGCCTCATCGTCCTGCCTCCGAAACCTTGTGCTTCCTTCCCCCACTCCCCACCTGGTATAGATACCCTCTTCACCTGCTGGGGCTCGGATTCTCCAGGCTGGGCTGCCCTGCCCTGCAGACACCTCCATATCCCAACACCCCACTCTGGGCCACAGACATCTGCTCTGCTCTGTCCTACTCAGGCTTTGTGACTGAACAATCCAGGAAGATAAGGGAAAGGAAGGAAAAGAGAAAGAGAAAGAAGAAAAACTCATTGTTATTATTAGCATAGGTTTTTTTTTTTCTTTCTTACCATTGTTTTCCTTCCTTCCTTCTTCTTATCTCCCAGACATGGACATTCTCCATCTTCTGCTTTGGCAGGCATGGGCAGCAGAGAAATGACTCAGAGCTCAGACTAAGTTATTTGCATCACCACTTTCTGGCTGTAAGACCAGGGGCAAGGTTCTTACAGTCTTTGTGCTTCTGTTTCTTTATCTGCGGAAAAAAAGGAAATAATAATAGCACCTAGTTTCTGTCCTATATTTCTAATTTTTGGCAGATACTGCCACATGAATGGTCTCTCATCAGCTTAAATTCAAATCATAAAAATCAGCTCATTTTTTCCCTTCTGAAACTGAGTCATCTTCCCAAAGCTCCTGTTTCTGTAAATACATACATTCATTCCTCAAGCATTTGTTGAGCACCTACTATGTAGTGGACAGTGCAGCTGATGAAAAGGATCAGATCTCAAGGGCAAGGTCTTTGCCCTGAAGATGCTTCCAATTAAGTGGGGTAGGTGGTGTGATGAGCAATCTGGCTGAGTCAGATGGCTGTATCTTTCCTTCTCTAGGAAGAGCACCAAATCCCAAGAGACTAAGGCTTTCTGGGAAGAGGTGATACGTAAGTTAGTCTTGAAGGCCAAATACGAGTTAGCTACATACAGGAAGAGGAAGAGAGAAAAAACCTTTGAGGCGAGTAAGCTGCATGGACAAAAAGTGCTGGAGATGTCACAGGGTGTGGCTCATTCTGAGACAGCAGGTGGAGTCGGGGGTCAGGGTCAGGCCACTAACAGTGGGGTGAGTGCCAAGGGCTGACTCACTGCTTCACCCTGTACCCTTTGACTCAAATTCCCTTCCCCTTTCTGCTCGATTCATCCAAATCCTATCCATTCTTCTCGGCTTTCTCTTTGAAACATTTTCTTACCTGAATCCGAAGCAACCTCTCTCTCCTCTGAACTTTTCTGGCAATTACTATTCTAACAATATATTTGAAATGATGATGATAGCAATGTCTTCTATCTCTAGAGTAATTACTATTTTCAAAAGCCTTATACTTTTATCATTAAGTTTGATTTGCATAATAAAACAAGTACTATTTCTTTAGGGCTATCTTGACCCATTAAAATAACTACTGCTTGGGGTCTACCTCCCCGGCCAGATTGAGAACCGCCTAAATGCAGCAGCTTTGCTTTTGCCTTCTTTATGCCTGTCACGAAGCCTAATATAATGTTTCATATAGAATTGGTGCTCAGTGCATGTATTGACTTAACTTTGATGTACATTTTATTGCATTCATTAGCATTCTGGCTGAGTGTGTAAACTATTCTATACATCTGGCATAGTGCAAACTATTTTACACACCCTCAGAAATGACTTGTAAGTGATACAACTAAGAAATGGCAGCATTGGAAGTATAGTATGTCAGGGCTGTGTTCTATGTACCATCTAGTACCCTCAACTGGGAGAAAACAAATACTCGTTACTCTTAAAAATCCTAGGAACCTTTTGAACTCGCCTTTGGTATTATGGCTCTAACAGGTCTGACATCCAGCATAGGTTGTTTAATGGCTTACCAGATAGTTACTAGCATCCTAGACCAGGAACACTAGTAGAAGACAAGCATTGAATTCTGATGAATCAAATTAACTGCTATGACTGAAAACCAGGAGGGCTGGTCATTGTCCTTCCATTTCCCATAACTTCCTCACTCTAGCTCTCCATCCCTCACCCACTACCCAGCCCTGGGAGTCTTTCCCTACGAGATTGGCAGCCCATTCTTAAAACTTAGACCTCTAAATAACTAATTCCACTGCCTAGATTTCATTTATCCTTCTAGTCTGCAATGTATTGAATTATTGAACTGTTTGTACTGGTTCCTTTTGAGCCTGTTCCTTTTGAGTTATGCATTTGCCCTTGCAAGTTCCCAGGATTAGGGTGGAGAAGGAAATGCTTTGTGAATTGGACCCATACAGTGAACTTAAAAAAAATTGAGTTTGGTCATTATGTATTTAATTTATTGGCAGTCTTCTCCAAGAAGGGCTTCTGATGTGGTTGAAAGCACTAAATAATATAATGTGAAAAAGAAGGAAAATAGAGATGAAACTACAGGAGGAAAAATCAGAGATCTGTAAGGAAAATTAAAGCAGGTAGATAAGAAAAAGGTCAACGGCGAATTCAAATACACTAGAAATCTCAGCAGCCCATCTTTACAAACAAATGCAAACATTGGAAGCAGTGTAATGAACCAGGAAGAACATGCGTAAGTTTTGAGAATCACTCAGGTCTAGGGTCAAATCTCAACTCTACTGGTAAATGTTTAACAACTGGCTCATCATAAACGAATAAATAAATAAATAAATAAGAAGGCAAGCTCTGATTTGCAGCTTTTGCTTATTTCTATGCAGTAAGTAATTCCAAATTTTAAATGCAATGCTACCAATGTAATGTTACTGAACACAGATTGGGGAAGAAATGAACAATAGCATACCATTGCATAGTACATCCATCATAAGATAGTACACATGGAAATAACCCAAGAGTATAGATGATAGTAAAATATTGGAAAATCATTAAGAAGTGATGTTTCTGAGCATTTATTATTTATATTTTTAAATATAATTTTAATTTATAGGTATATATAATAATGGTGGTGTTTAATGACCAGCTTGCAAAATTTCAGAAATATAAGAATCAGTTTTTACAAGATGGTGTGAGTTGGCTCCAGCATTCCACTGATGAATGATAACATAATTGATCCTTATTATTGGTGGATTTCATATTTTCAAATTCACCTACTTGCTAATATTTATATGCAAACCCTAAATCAATATTTACAGGAATGGTTAATTTTATATGTCAACTTGACTGGGCCGCAAGGTGCCTAGATATTTGGTTAAACAATATTCTTGGTGCACCTATGAAGGTGTTTTTGAATGAGGTTAACATTTGAATCTGTAGACTGAGTGAAGTGGATTACCTTTCCCAATGTGGGCAGGCCTCGTTCAATTCTTAAAGGTCTAAATTAAACAAAAAGGCTGAGAAAGGAAGAATTCGGTCTTGCTCTGCCTGATGGTTTTGCCCCTAGACTCAGATTCCAGCTGAAACTTATATCTCTCCTGCTTCTCAGGCTTTTGGACTCACATTGGAACTGTACCGTCTGCTCTCCTGGGTCTCCAGCTTGTGATTTGGATCTTGGGATTTCTCAGCCTCTGTAATCTTGGTGTGAGCCAATTCCTCATAATAAATCTCTCTCTCTCTCTCTCTCTCTCTCTCTCTCTCTCTCTCTCTCTCTCTATATATATATATATATATATATATATAGTTTGTTTAGAGGGACAGGGATCTTACTCCCAGGCTGGATTGCAGTGGCTCAACACAGCTCACTTCAACCTCCAATTCCTGAGCTCAAGAAATCCTCCTGCCTCAGACTCCTGAGTAGCTGGGATTACAGGTGCATGCCACCACTCCTGGTTAATTGTTAATTTTTTTTTGCTGAGACAGGGCCTCCCTATGTTGCCGAGGCTGGTCTCAAATTCCTGGCCTCAAGTGACCCTCCCACCTTGGCCTCCCAAAGCGCTGTGATTACAGGCATGAGCCATCATTGCCTGGCCACATGGAACTTTCGTGTGTGTCATCTGTGGACATGTGCAGAATGGTAAAAATTTTGAGCGACTCAATGCACATATTCTCAGCTGAGGCTGAACAAGGTGTACTCTGCCTGGTTTCAGCTGTCATACTTTAAACAAGTATCCTTTTTGTGGTCTATTTAGTGCCATGTCTTTTGAATTTTTGTGCTTTTTTTTGAGGTGATTTCTCTGTTTAAAATGGCCCCAAGTGTAGTGATGATTTGTTGTCTAGAGTTCTTAAGTGCAAGAAGACTGTGATGTGTCTTACAGAGAAAATACGTGTGTTGATAAGCTTTGTTCAGGGCATGAGTTATAGTGCTGATGGCTGTGAGTTCAATAGTAATGAACCAATAATACATATTCAATAAGGGAGCCTTTAAACAAACACACATAAAACAAGGTTATGTATTAATCAGTTGATGAAAATGTTGTGACCGAGGCTCAAAGGAACCTAACCCTGTATTTTTTCTAGGAGTAATGGTTCAGTATTGGCTAATTCAGTGTTTGCAGTGACTTTATAGAATATAACTATTATGAATAACAATAATCAACTGTCTACCTTTCAGGGGATGGATGGCTTGCCTGAGGTAGATTTTGCACCCAGCATGATGCTTGACACAGTAGGAAAGCCCTAAGAGGTTTATTCTCTTCTTCATCTCACCTCCCTGTGCTGGGTGGCGTGGTGCTAACCCAGGCAGGCTCATTCATATGCCACCAGCAGTTATGAAACCTGCAGACAGTGAGTACTGTCATTCTTGGCTGCTTGCCTCCTCCAGAGAGATGCTTTGGAAATTGCTCTCATCCATCAATTCACAGTCCACTAGGTGCCTTTGAACTTCATAAAGGAAGGTGCTAACAGTAACAACGGAAAAGAACTATTAATACCTTAGATCAGGAAGTTTGCCCTTCTACCTAACATTCTCCTCTGGCTGATGGTGGCCAGTTTCTCATACTTTTTTCAAGCTACTTTCCTTGGAAGGACCTGGAGGCTTTTCCTGTCCCAGATCTCAGCATCCTTACAGCAAAACCTTCCTCCTCTCAGCCTCCGTCAGAACTGACTTTGTTGCTTGTGGGTTAAATCCTCAGTAATGCTTAACCCTTTATTTCTTCTAATGGCCATGTGCCGGCCATCCCGCTTTGTCATGTGATGCCCAGTGAACATTTGCAGACACCGCTGACACACCAGGAGTTTGAGAGGAGTTTTTCCGGTTATGGTTAGCATGGGTGTTGTTTAGCCTGTGTTCTTTCTCTCATTAAAGATGACAACTGGTAAGATTAGGTTACTCCCTTCTCAAATCCTGGAAATGTTCCCATTACCCTTGGCCTAAAACTTACCTTCCTTACCATGGGACACAGGCCATATGCGGTCTGTCCCTCCCAAATGCTGCAGTCCCATCGCCTGCGGTCTCCCTCACTTCCTGTGCTTCATCCACACCCGCCTTCCTGCCGTTCCTTGAGTTTACACACATATTCCGCCGTGGAGCCTTCATCTTTCATGCTGCCGTTACCTGGACCACTCCTACATGAGATCCTCCTCCAGCTGTTCTGTCAGTAAGGTCTTCGCTCAGATCACCCATCCATGTGTGAGCTGTCTGTGACCATCCAGTCTGAAGAGCCCTGGCAATCACCTTGTTTCTTCATGACCTTTGTCCTTTGTTGCTATGTGGAATTGCCTTGTATTAAGAGCCGAATGGTGTCTCCCCCAAATTCATGCTGAAATCCTCACCTCCACTACCTCAGGATGTGACAATTTGGGGATACAGGGTTTTTAGAAAGGTGATTAAGGTAAAAGGAGGTCATCTGGGCAGGCCCCAATGCAGTACGAGTGGAGTCCTTACAAGGAGAGATTGGGACACAGAGAGGTACACAGAGGAAAGAGCTTGTGAAGACACAGAGGGAAGGAGGCCATTGTACGCCAAGGAGAGAGGCCTCAGAAATCATCCTGCTAACACCTTGATCCCGACTGGACTTCTAGCCTCCAGGACTATGAGAAAATAAATTTCTGTTGTTGAATTTGTTTTCTTGCTGTTCTAAGCCACCCAGTCTGTGGTATTTTGTTATAGCAGCCCTAGCAAACTAATACTCCCTGTTTCTTTCTTTCTTCTTCTTTTTTGTAATAGAATATATTTTAAAGAGCAGTTTTAGGTTCATTGCAGAATTGAGAAGAAGGTACAGAGATTTGCCACAAACTACCTAACCCTACACACCCATACCCGCCCCCCCCATTATCAACAGTCCCCACTGGAGTGGTACATTGGTTACAAGCGATAAACCTACATCGATACATCATGATTGCCCAAAGTCCGTAGTTGACCTTAGGGTTCACTCTTGGGGTTGTACATTCTATGGGTTTGGACAAATATATAACGACGTGTCCACCATTATATTAATATTATACAGAGTAGTTTCACTGTCCTAAAAATTCTGTCTTCCCTGCTTATTCACCCCTCTCTCCTCCACAACCTTTAGCAACCACTGATCTTTTCACTGTCTCCACAGGTTTGTCTTTTCCATAACGTCATATAGTTGGAATCATACAATATAAATATATAACCTTTTCAGATTGGCTTCTTTCACTTTGTAATATGTATTTGTTTCCTCCGTACCTTTTCATGTCTTATTTTTTAGCACTGAATAATATTCCATCATCTGGATGTACCACTGTTTTATCCATTCACCTTCTGAAGGACATCTTGGTTACTTCCAATTTTTGACAATTATGAATAAAGCTGCTATAAACATCCATGTGCTATAGACATCCACGTGTAGGTTTTTGTGTAGACATAAGTTTTCAACTCCTTTGGGTAAATACCAAGGAGTACGATTGCTGGATCACGTGGTAGGAATATGTTTAATTTTATAAGAAACTGCCAAGCTGTCTTCCAAAGTGGCTGCACCATTTTGCATTCCCTCCAGCAATGAACAAGAGTTCCTGATGTTCCGCATGCTTGCCAGCATTTGGTGGTGTCAGGGTTGTGGAATTTGGCCACTCTAATACATGTGTAGTGATATGTCATTGTTGCTTTAATTTGCATTTCCCTGATGACATAGAATGTGCAGCTCCTTGCTTCTTTGGTTTTTTCCTTCCCTTACTAGATTGTGAGTTCCACAAAAGCAGGAACCATATCTGTCTTCTCCACCGTTCTATCCTTAGTGCCTGTAACAATTCCTGGCATGTAATGGGGCTATGAGTATTTTTGAATGATTGAATGATGCAACCAGGGACCTGAGTCTTTGCTGTTTGTTATCTTTGGTCATGCAAATATTTTCCATTATTCATTAGGTTAAGAAAAAATTAAACAAATTTCTTACCTGAAGAATTGCTTGAAAACTTAGTCATGAGTACCAGAGCATAGACCTTCTTGCCTCATTTTTGTTTAACAATGCTGTTTCATTAATTCTCCAGTTCTCCATACCCTCTTTCCTCAGTTCCTCACAGCTTGTTTCTAGCAACTTCTCTAGTCTCAGTCAGTCCTGCATCTTCCTCCCCTGATGCCCAGGCTTGGGATGCTGGTGCCACAGGTGACTTCCTGAACCTGCCATAGAGCCCCTCTGCTTCTGTGCCTGGAGCAGCAGGGAGAGAAGGTGGAACTCAGGGAAACCCTGAGTTCACAAACAGTTGGAGACCAGGTGCTTTCTCATGCTCATCTTGTTTCCTAACAGATGGAACGTTAATTACTGATAGCTTACATCTTACCACTTCTCTCCTAACTAGGCTCGTTTGTTTTTCCAACAAACATTTACTGTGCCCTATTACAAACCAGACCCTGTGTGAGGCTCTAGGAACACTGGCTTTATGCTGCTTGTTTTGTTTGCTCTCCCAGCTCTATTCTCTGTCCTGCTCTGCACTGTGGGAGGCTGAACCCTGCAGCCTGCTTCTCCCAGGCTCCACGCTGGCGGCTTTCTGGCTGAGTTCAGCCAACGGGTGGCATGACAAAGCAGGAAGAGAGACACCAGGGTATTTGCTCTCCACCCAGGTTGACAGCCCCCACAAGGGGGCCTCTCCTCCATACCACCCCCTCTCCCTGGCCCCTGGTTACAGGGATGCTAATAGCCTCCCATCCTTGCTAGCCTCTGGGTGCCTTGCCCTCCTTCATTTGATCATGCAATCAAAGGCCTATGCCTCTGTAAATTAGTCCTTTTATTCAAGTTTCTTCAACTTAACCATCTGACAGTGACTCTGTTTCCTACTTGGACCCGGACTAATATAGGCTTTATATAATTTTAAAATTTCAATGTTTAGGAATTTTGTTTCTTCATGCTTCAGCACTTTGGGGATAATCAAGTGTGCGGGACACAGGCTCCAGCACCCTGATGACTGGTTCTGAGGGACCACCCAGCATCCCAGTAGATCCTGGTACACAGCTGTCCTACTTTGTTGTCCTGTCTTTTTTTTAATCTTTTTTTTCTTTTAGAGACAGGGTCTCGCTGTGTCACTCAGGCTGGAGTGCGGTGGCATGATCATAGCTCACTGCAGCCTCTAACTCCTTGGTTCAAGCGATCCTCCTGCCTCAGCCTCCTGAATAGGTGGGACTACAGGTGTGCACCATCACGCCCGGTAATTTTTTTGGGGGGGGGTGGGGGTTAGAGATGGGGTCTTGCTAGGTCTTGCCCAGGCTGGCGTTGAACTGCTGGCCTCAAGGAATCTTGAGGAGGCCACTTCAGCCTTCCAAAGTGCTAGGATTACAGGCATGAGTCATCATGCCCAGCCCATCATTCAATGCCTTTATTGCAGGAGTGGTAAAAGGATGAGTTTGGCCCTGCTTCCTGTCTCACACACTTGCTTGCCATGGGATGGCCCTTACTAGATGCCAGCACCATGGTCTTGGACTTCTAGCCTCCAGAACCATAAAAATAAATGTCAAATAAACGTCTATTGTTAAATTGCTAGCCTGTGGTATTCTGTTATAGCAACAGAAAGCATAAGACAATAGTTGCTTGTAGCATTGGTTATCCTATGCTCACAAAATTGGAAGAACTCATGGTTTCCAAAAAGGTGTGTTTTCTCATAGTCTGTATTTTTGTACCTCAGAGAAATTTTAGGGGTTTATTATTAATAGAATAACTTGTGCTTGGAATCAGATTGTTGTTCGAGGTGATTATAATACTTACAGGATTTTTAATAGGGTGGCTGCTTTATTTTTTAGAATACTGGTGGTGGGGTGTCTGGTTGAATTTCGGTGTGATTTTTATGGCTTTTGAGATACGAGGTGACATAAGCTTAGCTGAAAAGAAGAGAAGGTTGGGAAAGACAGAGTTTCACAAGAAAGAGAGAAAGCCAGAAGATCAAACTAAGTGGGCACAGACCCAGAGAAGATGACATTGACCAAGCTCCCATGAGGCGGTACAGACACGGAGAAGGGCAGTTCTGCGCTGTGCTTTGGGTGGTTTGTCCCAGGTGCCTCTTTTATAATTTGGAAAAATAAGCGTAGTCTGATATATTTAAACTAATAGTTCTATAAATCACATTTTTTCCAGAATAAAGTGCTACATAAAATTTGACATCGAAATTTTTATATCTTAATTTTCAAAGAGAACACTATAGTATATCACAAAGTAACGTAACATTACTTTCTCAGTGATCATAGTGATATTGGGATTTGAAGAGGCTTGTAAGAAACTACTGGGCTGATGTGAGCCTTTAGTAACCTCATCCAGGAAGGTGTGATGTACTCCCAACACGAGCTGGTCAGCACTTACAGTGACGGGCACTTACACTGCACTCTTAATACTTATCTTTATTATGAAAGTGTTTCCAAAGTAAAATGATCCTCATAATAATGATTGCTTCCAGAGATCAAGAATGAATAATTATATTTTCATATAAAAATCAGCAAAACACATTAACAATACATAAAATAATTCTAATTGGCTAACAGTATATCATTCCATTTGTGACAGAGATGCCCAAGCACAGAATTGTCTTAAGAAAACAAGTAAGGTTTTGTCACCTATCCTATTTCTCACAGCAAGTTGAAAAAAATCAAATCCAAAAACCAACCACCACCCCCTCCCATGACAACGAACGGCTGTGGAGGTAAATGACTGCGTGGGCCGAGTGCATGAAAATCAGGAGCTTAAGGAAGTTTGGGAAATCAAACTTGGAGGGTTCCCCCCACTCTTAAATTAACGAAGCTCTAAGTTAAAGTTCCAGATCACCACATAACTGTTCCTATCACAGAGCTAATTTCTTTTTGGCAGCTAATTGTTAAAAATCCCTAATTTTTAAAGGGCAGTTTTACAATGACAGTTTTAAAAAATTACTGTATATAAAGAAGAAAAAATTATCTAAATGAAATCTAATCTTTCACTGAACATAGAAACTGTCTCAACAGCTGTCGTTCCCTGGTTTCTAGGCCATGCAGTACATACCAAAACAGGAAGCCAAGTTTTCACGGACCTGTGTTAAGGAAAACACACACACATGGGCACAATACTTTTTTCAGAAAAACAGAATCAGGCAGAGAAGTGTGGGTACATAACTGACCCAAAGGCTATTGGTAAATTGAGCAGAAAAATGTGAACATCTGGCTTCCTTTTATCAAGAGTTCCAGGAGGCTGAAAGGAACGTGAGTGAATGAAAGAGAAGATAAATCTTAGGCTAACGGTCCTCTACCATCACTTCCTGGGCAACTGGACAATGTCTAGTTTTGTGGAGACTCCATATGCTATCTGGCTGCAGGGACTTCCTTATGTCTTTGACCTAATGGGGTCTTAGCACATGGCCATCTGGTAAAACATGCCTTTCCAAGGCGTTGGGTTGAACTCAAGTTGGAAATACCTGGATAAGGTTCTCCTTTGGGTGTCTACGGATCTTATTACCAGTACTTACGGTGTTTTATGTTCTCTAATACAATTTTCTCCATGAAAACAAGTACCAGGTATGCTATCTCAGAGTATTTGCTAGAGGAGTTCCAACAGCAGAGTGGACAGGCCTCCTCAGCATGTACTGAGTGCCCCCTAGGGGAGGAAAGGGGCGGTACACACGAAGGCAAACCACAGGGCCCTTTTCGGGCCTATTGCTGTGAGGAACTGAAATGTGGTTGGTGAACCAGTGCTAATTATGGGGTAATCTGAGAATGGCACAATTTCCATTTCACCAAGAGAAACCCAAACTGACTCTGGGGACAATGATATCTCCATTTAAAAAATATTTTGCTGCATTTTGAGAACCGTTTAGATTATTCCTTCATGGACAGCAAGCTACACAGCAAGTGCAGTAACTAGAACTCACTGCATTTTCTCTTTCCTTACAAAAATAACTTAGAATCAAAGTGCAATGTGAACAATTTCTCAGCAGGCTGACTTTGATCTAACTTCGATGTCAGAAATATTTCAGGGCTATTATTGTTTATCTATAAAGCAGAAATCAGCCAAAGACAGGGGAAAAAAAGTAAGCTAATTAGAACCTTAAGACCTTAAATACAACATGAAATGTAAACGTTTAACCCTTTATTTCCAAAGGATTTCTTGAAGCCTCTCTAGATATAACGACACCACCATACATAATGATAAACAGTCTTTTAATACCTTTGGAATTATTCCGTATACTTCAAATTAAGAAAAATACTCGAATATTCAGGCAACTTTGGCATTAACATTTCCAAGAAAGCAAATAAAACAATCGTTAATGCAAAATCATGAACAGATTGGGAACAATCATTGGTGTCCATAAAGCGCTCTCTGCTTTTGGGACGCTTCAGCAAAGACTAAACCGAAATGAAATTTCACTTTTGACTAAGCCCAAATAACAGTGAAGTTTCAATACAAAATGGAAGATTCAGACCCTTTCTACCTAAGATGAAGGTATTCAGTTTGCTCAAATTCAAACTCTATCAAATACTCAGAATGCAAAGTTTGGCAACAGAATTGGGTATCTGGCAGGTCACCCACCATTTTGACTAACGGTGATTTGATCTTAGCCTGCTCTTCCCCTACATTTCTGCCTTATTCAACTTCATCAGGACATCATCTGGGGCAGCCTGGCAGGAGTACGATGTTAAAAAAAACCCTGGGGTGAAGCGGCAATCATTTGCATTTTTACAACATACCCTTGAGTAATCCAAAATACTGTTAGTTGCTCTCCTATTCTCAACATCCACAGGACTGAATTTGAAAGGTGAACTGTATTTGGCTTACGTGCTGACCTTAGATGCCCTATGACCTGCACTCTGCCGTATTTAGCTCTGTGGCTAAGAGGGTGAAAAGATTCTACCTCTCTCAGCTGCGTAGGAACACAGACAGGAGGCTGACAGAGGAGGAGGGAAGTTTCGATTATACATGGTGGATGGTTTTCATGAAAAGAATATGGATAAAGATGAGTTGGTGATATTTTGGTTTTCTCACATCTTTGGAGAAACATACACATACATAGACCACACATTTTTATATCATTTATTGACCTGAGGCCAAATTCTACTCATTTTTCTACTTTTTCCCCCTACTAAGAGATCTATAATAGCTATGACAATGGAGAATAAAATATTACTTTTTCTAGAGTCCTTTCTACATACCCTTTTGTATCCTGGGAAGGTTTGAATGTGACGAGGAGGAAGGAGATACCGACACAGGCTAAGTTAATTAAAGAGAAACAACATTCCCACTAACCTATAGTTGAATTTACAAAACATACTTCCAAAGCAATGGCCTGGCATGTGGGGAAGATGCAATGACATATTTCTTCTCTCTCAGCCTTATCAGGCCGCCACGGGAAAGCTGCAGACAGAGATATATTATTCTACACCACAAAAAGCCTACAAACTCAATTCTGAAGAGCCCAAACCAACTCTTTGTCCTAAAATGTAAAATGAAATAAAAATCTATAGATAGGTAGAGGACTGTTAAAGTGGATGCCATCCGTTAGAGAGGCGCCGAGTATTCCCGGTCCTCTTTCTAAGTGACTTCTGGGAAAAACAAGATTATTTAGATTTGCTTTTGCTAAGGACAGACTTGATTTACTTCATTTTATGCAACTTATCTAAACTTTAAGCTGATCTTCTTGAAATTATTCTTCTGTGCTAGAGAGTTTTACTTGAGCACTCTGTGTTTCTCCAGCTGGTTTCACCCATCAAGAAGACTTGCCCGGACACTAAAGCAAGGGTGAGTATGTTCCGTATTTTAGTTAAGAAACTTTCGCCTTCTCAAAATTTTCAGCTATAATATGCTTAGTATTACTTTTTATATACCTGCGTTTTAGCTGATGTTCTGATGACAAGTACTTTTGGTGCTTTATGGTTGATCTTACAAACTTAACCATCCACAAATTACACTTCTAGACATTTGCCTGTTTTGTGAAATAAAATAATAAGGCCCTACAAACAGAATTAGTTGCACTGCTTTCTGAATTTCCAAGCCTCTTCAATTATTACTACGGACCATACCGAAAACACACTATCTCATAAATAGGTGGGGGGAGATATAATTATTACAGTGAGAGGTTTTTGTTTGGAGCATTCTTTTAACTATTAACTCACAGTTTGCAAATTGTGGGCACGAAGCTTTAATTCTGGCAAATAATCAAAGTGAATGTGAATGGCTCTGAGCAGGACAGGCACTCTCTAGTATTTTGCTACTGTCTTTGCTGTGCCCTGATTCACACATTTATGGTACAGCATTTTTGTTTTGGACTCTTGTTTTAGATGATGGTCTTTTTGATTTATGAAATAAGTATCTTTAATCCCTTTTTATTCCCGCTTACTGAAAGTTAGAAGGGATAAAATCTTTGGCTTATGTATGGTTTTCTGTAATAAATAACACTGCCACATAGGAGCCTTTACGGAAACTACAGTAATATTCCTAATTGCAGACATTACCATTGTTCGAAAGAATTTTTTTGTTTTCCTGGAAATAGCTTCTTTTGAAAAAACATTCCCAGAAACCAAACAAGTCTTCAAAGCAAAGAAGCCTTAGAGTGCAATGACACTCAGTTTCTAGTAGTAGGAAAGTTATTCTGGGTGATATTTAAGGGGAAAAGCAAAGGGTAAAACATTTTTTCTCCCATTGGCTTTATTTTGCTCAGCAAAATAAAAACACCAAGATCTAATACTAGATAGGGCTTTTTCTTAAAAGCTGGTTGCTATAAAGTGCTTTTCACTGGAGGTAATCTTTGCCAACTCTTAAAAGACTCCTTTTTTTTTTTTTTGTCCCAAAATATACTTAGCTTCTTTCTGTCATGGCATAACAGAAGACTGCACCAATTACAGGGGTAGTGGCAAGACCTGGTTGGAATCAGTTACACTTTTTATGTCGTTCCCAGAACACAGGACAAATTGTCAATATTAACAGTGATTTCTTTGTTTATAACCATGAGCTTAAGCAAATACTTCCTTCAGAGTCAGAGCACTGACCTTATCACTAGAGGGGGTGGAAAAAAACCAACTCTGTAACCTGCAAGGTTAATCTCCAACTTGTTAGCACACTCACTGAAAAAAATCTTGGCTGTGTGCACAATAAATGAAGTCTATTCCAAAACAATTTAATACAAAACAGTTTTTAAAAAGTCCTCCAATAACTATCCTCTTTAATTTGAACTGCCAGTTGACCTTGAAGAGTGACAATTAAAACCCTAGTTCATCCCGTTTAAATGGTCACTGAGACTGCACAGGCAATTTCAAAATGGGCACAGTAACGCAAAGAAAGCAAACCTATTTGGAGCTGTATGAGAATCTTGCACTGGGATTTGCTTACTTCTAAGCGACAAATTAAGCTGATGCTCACAGCACATTGGACTACAGCAAGAGAAAGGGCTAGAGGCAGATGGAGCATCTCCTTCACTGTCATGAACCCAGAGAGGAAAAGGAGTGAAGAAACCCTCTTTTGTCCACAGATTTACAAACAAATACAAAAAATAAATAATATCCTAAGACAGTACAAATGCAAATACTGTTCCCTTGTGTCAATTACATACAGCATGCCTACATGGAGAGAATGGTACTTCATTCACAGACAGGACACATGGCAGTGCACTATTCAAAATGCTTCGATTTTGTTTCGGGTGCTGAGATATTATGAAAGCAACTGCATTTGCAACTTATTAAATACTTCCAGGAACAAACAGTTCACTTTGTTCGGGACTTGTAGTTTTGGGTACTAATCATCCATGGAGCAAGGGCCGGTCAGGAGATATCCGTTGGTACCACTGGTCCCGTTGGTGGTTGTCGCAGTGTGGGGGTTCTTCCCTGGAGGCTCCGAGTCCTCCTCATCTGAGCTAGACTCAATATCGCTTCGGTCATCCTTGGACACCTGTGGGATACAGGAAGGTGAGTGTAACTGGCTCCTAAGAAATCATCAAGGCATGGCACACTCAGAAGCATATGCAATCATACATGAAGGTAAACAGATCCAACTGCTAAAAGGTCAAAGAACATAAGAACATGGCCAGAGCAGTAAGTTCCCTTTTGCTGCAGAGATGCAATTTGGGTGACCGTCAGTTATGAAGGAATGTAGGTGGTGGGTTTAGGCATCACAGAGGACTGGACTTGACCTCTTTAAGGTACCTTTTGATGCTGAGGACGCACTAGATCACAATCCCACTCTTACCCAGAAAGTGGAACGGCAGCACAGGAATTTGGTACAAATGGATCAGTTTACTTGCTGATGAGCACAACCTCCTTGAGAATGATTTAGAGTCAGCTCTCACCACACTAATGGAAATAACCGCCAGCTCAGAACACTAACAAAATCATTCCTGTTTGGCTCTGTCATGCATTGTTTTATGATTTAATTTGTTTTTCTTTCATGTCTGCTAAAATTAGTTAGGAATTTTGTTTTATATGTCACATAAACGAATGGCAGCAGGAGGCATTTTAAGAACATGCTGGGCAAGGTCTAGCTTAAAATATTTCCCGAGGAAAATACACCGACTGGATGATCAGGAATTCACTCTCATCTCTCCCAGGAATTCACTCTCATCTCTCCCAAGTTTCTTCAATGCTCCGCTCAATCTCATTAAGTAATGAGGATGGCAAAATAAGGCACCAGGTTATAAATCTATACATTACCATAAAGGATGAAAAAATCCTACTGTCTAGCCAGGAAGTAATTTTTGGGCAAATTAAGAAAATCTGCTACTGCCTTTAAAATAAAAATAGTTTGAACTTCCTACTCTGTAAGTCTAAATTATGGCAAGCATTTTTACCCAGCAGGCCTTATGATTTATAAGTGAGCACCATTTACTTATTTTTTAAGTGGGGTGACAAAGGGGACCTGGTGGCCTGGCTTTATAGAAATTTCCCTAATCTGGTCTCTTGTGATTCTCCAAGGGGTGTTGGCAAAGTCTCCTGAGAGAGACACCGGAATTAACTGGGGGCTTTTCCAAATCACATCCTCTCCGTGCCACCACCACACTTGAACTTGAGAATCCTGGACTGCACCCCAACTTGAGAAGCCACTGTTCCTGTGGGGAAGGTCATCTCTCTCGGGTGGGTGGGGAGAGGGGAAAGCAAAAGCTGAGAACTATTGCTCCAGTCCAACCAGTGATGGAGCAAATATTGTAAAAAATGAACCCCCCTCCGATGCCCCTTGAGATGAGACTGAACTCACATAGATCATCTCCAAAAACAGATACTGAGACACCAAAATGACTAGATGACAAAAGTACTTTAACTTAAAAATCATCAGTCACAAAAGACAGGGTTATAGTAAAGCTCTAATATGTTCATAAGTCCATTAGTCACAAATTAAGCTGCTACTAGAAAACTCCAGTTTCAGAGAGTAATTAGTTTACATGTGCATGTTTAGTAAGATTATTTTAAGTTGCACTTGGAAAAATCTACACTTACGTTACCTTCAAAGAAAGGACAATTTAGAATGTATCTAAATAACCCACAGGAAAAAAACCCACGGCCAAGATGAACCTTACTTTCCTGGGTGAGAGCAGCTAGGGCAGTTTAGATATTCTGAAGCCTGAGATCTGGAATGAAATTAATGATCATCTCTTCATAAAGTGGAAGGAACATGTTGAAGAGAAAACAGTATGTCTGGTAGAAATAGCAATGCAATAAGGACATGAGTAATCTAATTGACAGTGTCCTGGCATCTTTAGTTATTATCATAGTGACAGTATTGTGCATGCTGATTTAATCTGTATCTAAATGAAGAAAAATCTTAAATAGAAATATGTGTTCATTTTAAAGAGTGAGAGGTCACAGAGGAAAAATGAACTTTAGCTTCTAAGCAATTAACTGATCAAAATATGGAGGATTTATATTGCAGCTGACACTGAGGACTGGCTTCATAGATCAGGACTGGATGGCCCAACTTCCCCTGCGGAAAAGGCCAGTTCTGCTGACCCAGATGAGGACAAAGTGGTCAAGGCTGCCCTCTGGCCCCCGACAGATCTGCGCTGTGTCGATCCTCTCCCCAGGTCCCCAGCTCGTTCTAGTTCCCCTGCTTCATTTTGGTCTATTTCTGTCTTCTAGTCAACATGTTAAACACCCTTCAAAGAGATGCCTCTCCTCTGTCGGGCCGTGTGAAATTTAGCAGAATACAAGCCCACACACAAGGGCACTGACAGAGCTGTTCCTAGCATCCCTTGCAGCTAATGGCAACGATACCGTACATGGACCCTCGTCAATGCCAATCAATGGATCAGATGGAACAATGTGCACAGAAACGAAGCATCTGAGTGCCCCTCCAACAGGCAAGTGGCACCCAGGACAGGGATAGAGAGAGTATGAGAAACTTACATGTAAAGGGTTCCACTTCCCAGCCTTCCAGGGTGGCAGAAGGAAGAGAACAAACAAGTAAGAAAATGTCACAGAGAACGATCTGGAAAAGTCACTGCTTTACACAGAGGTGCTGAGGTTCAGGAAGCTTTATTTGAATCAGCCTGATGAGGCCATTTTTAACCAAAAAGATTTAACTAAATTTTGTTAGAAAAGTCGTAATGGATTTATTCTTTGATTGGCGAGAAAGGTTTGTTTAAACAGGTACATTGCACCAAGTACCCTTTCTCATAAAAAGAAGTTATTAAATTTCTGTTCTGTATAAATACAATCAGAGAAAGACCAAGGGAGACAGAGGGAAAGAACACAACAAATAATATATCATCATTCAGCCTAACGTTACAAATGCAGATCATCATCAGCACAGCAATACTAAAGACTTAAACGAACTAAAGAGAAGAAAGTGAAAATTTGGATTGTGTTTCTAGGTGGTTTTGCTCAATTTTGAAGAAATAATACCAGTTTTGATGAAATCTGAAATGACAAATAGCTGATCCAGAGGAACCAAAAAAACAACAACAACAAAATTTTCTGAGACACATTGAAAAAAAGTGAGTTGTAGCTTACCTTGCCTCTTGAAACAGCTTTGCAAGCCATTTTTATAATCAAGTAAGACCAGAAGCAGTTCAACCCTTGTATTAGCAACAGCAGTAGGTTAAAAACCCACCAGGAAGGGTAAGGGCCAATGATCTCCCAGCTTTCAAATAATGTGGTATTTAACACCCTAAGGAAAAGAAGAAAGTAATTACCGAACACAGCATTTCACTTTGCTTTCTAAGGAACTCTAGCAATTGCACGGAAGCAGAAGGTCAACAGTATGTCCTAATGGCTCCCTCCCTAGAAGTATGCTTTGAAAGCTGACCAGGTACTTAGAATAGTCATTACCTGAAATATTGCCCAGGTGGCATGACTTTCATTTTGGTTCTAGCTTCAAGCAGTGTACTTTTCCCTATCCATTTTTTAAAACATTGTGGTAAAATACATATAACACAAAATTTACCCTCTTAACTATTTTTAAGTGTACAAGTCAGTGACATTAAATAAATTCATACTGTTGTGCAACCATGACCACCATCCATCTTCAGAACACTTTTTATCTTACAAAACAGAAATTATGTATCCATTAAACAATAATTCCCTATTCTATCTGCCACTAGTAACCACCATTCTACTTTCCATTTCTATGAATTTGATTACTTTAGGTACCTCACATAAGTAGAATCAGACAGAGTTTGTCCTTTTGTGACTGGCTTATTTCACTTAGCATAATGTCCTCGAGGTTCGTCCATGTTGCAGCATGTGTCAGAATTTCCCTCCTTTATAAGGCTGAATAATAAGTATATATCACATTTTATTTATCCATTCATCCATTGCTAGACACTTGGGTTGCTTCCACCTTTTGGCTATTGCAATTGCTGCTGCTATGAGCATGGGTGTACAAATATCTCTTTGGGTATATACCCAGAAGTGGAATTACTGGATCATATAGTTTCTCCTTCACTTTTTTCTTTCATTTTCATTTCTTCCATTAATTTTCATTAATTTTTGGGGTGGTGATTCTCCATCTAACTACTTGTTAAAAGGCCTACATGGTGTTTGAAGTTGCTTTTGGGCTTTAAATAAGCATGAAGAAAACCACTCAATAACATTATATTGCAAGAAAAAAGATTAACTCCCCAAACATTAGGTAAGTATAAACCATATGCCTAGCACACTGCAAAGCACAGTAGGAGTTAGAGTATGAGTGAGACCTAGGCTTATACCTGTTAAGGAGTCATTTAGAGGGTCCTTAATTTTGCAAGCCTCCCCCTTGGAAAGAACTGACAATTGAAAGATTTCATTTTGCAGCGATGCCTTGACATCAGTATTGAATTTTTTTTTTTTTTGCAAAAATTATTAGAGTACAATGAATGCATTTAGTTTTAAGAGTATGTAAGAATATGTACTTGAATTAGGAATAATCATTTGAAGTAATTGGTTCTCTCTGTAATCCACCATCAGAACTAGAATGGAGCAGCCACCTGGGGCAGATGAGCAGCAGAAGGCTGGATTTAGTGCTTTGCTCTGGTCCCTGCCCGTGCCTGCTCCTAAGCCTTCAGAAGCTGATTCGTGTCTTCTGCACCCATCTTGCTGCCAGCGAGAAGCATGACACCAACATAATTTTGGAATCACTTCTCCTTCTCTGCTGTCCTCCTCGGCTCACTGCAAGGCTAGTTTGGAGATCTAAGGGTGTTCACAAGAAAACTCACCCAAGCGCACTTCCGCCATCCGCCCCTGCAGCACTGTGTGGGGACAATCTGATTCTATAGGAGAGGACAGGTGGACAATTCTTAGTGGCTAAGGGTAAGGGATGGAAAACTCTCCACTTTGAGACCTAGACCACTCATGTAAGAAGACAAATACATCGATAATTTTAATATAAGAAACAGTGTGATGAGTGGTTGGAGGGAGATTAAGAAAACTATTTTGCGAATTCACAAAAGGAAAAAAGAATTATTGCAGTTAGAATAAGAGGTAAACAAAAAAGGAGAATAAAAATAGACATAAACAGTTCTCCATCTTCAATTTCAGCAACCCCATTTATAGACTAGAATGAACTGAAAGAGTTTGTCTCTACCCATACTAGTTGTCTTTAAAGAACGATACATAATAAACATATGTTAAAATCCTAAACACAATAGGTTGGAATTGAATTTAACAATTCATTGAAAGTATAATACCCCATGAGACAGTAGTATGCACTCTGGGAAAGGGGGACTAATATTAGTAAATCTATTAATATAACGTATCACATCCATAGGCCAAATTGGTACAAACCTAAGTATTTCAATGGCACCACAGACATTTGGTAATGTTCAACTCCCCGATGCTGATGTTTAACCATTAGAACTCAAAGGACTCACTATGATTCAGAAACCTCTCAAATCAATATGTTAACAAACACCAGAGTTACTTCCTTTAAAATCAGAAACAAACCATGGATAATTAGTATTGTCGCTATTATTTAACACTATTTTGGAAGTTCTGGCCATTGAGTATGGCAGGAAGTCGGAGACTTAATTTCAAATACATAGACATAAAATATCTATAAATATTTTAAAAAGAGCAAACAATCAAAATGTCCCATAACAGGGAATAATTAAAAAATTTAGTTTTCATTCCTATTCCAGAAGTTAAGTCATTCAAAGTATTAAACATGGTTCAAGAGTTTTTAATGACAGAGGAAAATACATGGTATCATCTCAACTCCACAAAATGGGGAGGGAGGGAGAGAGAGAGAAGGAATTATAATTCTTTGAGGGGAATTAAAGCCATTATAGGTTTTCTTTGGTGGATTAGGAAATTCTATGTTTTCTTCTTTACATTCTTCTATTTTCTGGATTCATGATAGATAATTAGAAAAAAATATATAAGTAATTTTTAAAAGGGACTAAATTAGGATAATGCCTATATTCCTGCCTTGTTTATTATCCAAAGAGGCAGTGATGTCTTTAAACACCAGTTTGCAGGCCACGGGACAGAAAACAGATCTAAACAAGGCTCAACTCCATGGCAGTGAGGGAGGACTCACACACCTTATACTTTTCTACCTCTAGCACCTTACAAAACACCTGGAAGTAACATGTTTGCTAGGCACATTTATTGATTGACTGTGTGTTTGTTTATCCAGCAGCCAAATAAATACACACAAAAAAGCTCTGGAATAATAATTTTATTTCAAAACTAGTTCTGCTTCTTCACATACTATACATTTTGACACTCGAACATTAGTTTCATGTGAACACAAAGTGGTCCTGTATAAATAACAACAGTGATTGCATTATGCTATCCATTATAAATTAGCCTTTGCTGGAGTGTAGGCTGAGAACCCTCACCGTTATGATGCCAGGGCTGGTGCTACTGCCTGGCTTAATTCGACCAGGATGTCAGAGCGGTCGCTGGCAGCACGGCATTCACACAAACTTCTGAAACGCTGCATCAGAATTCATAGGCTTTGCCACGACAATCAGTGGCACCTCTGATTACTTTTGAGATGCTGCCCTAAAATGATGGGATTTCTCTGAAAATTGACTTGGGGAAATGCAATCAGTGCACCAAATGGATATCTGTCTCAGTGGGAAGCTTGGTAAGAAAAACAATGTGTCAGGAATTTAGACTGGGGAGAGAGAGAGAGAACATAGGACACTTGGACTCTGAAAAACAGTAAACCCAGGAAAGAGCCATTGTTTGGCTGCAGAACGTTACTGTTGAGGAAACGACCCCTTTTTGGATGAATTATGCACTTGAATGATGCCATTGCACATCTATGGTGACAGAGTTCAGAACAGTGGCTGCCTGTGAGGGAGGACTGACCAGGAGGGGGGATAAGGGAGACTGGAAACTTCTACATCTCGATCAGGGTGAGGATTCCGCTGGTTACACATATGTAAAAATGTACGAATATAAGTTTACCATCCTGCATAGTGAAGATTTGTGCACCATACTGTATGTGAATTACACCTCAAAATAAAATGGAAGAAAGTACTCTGTGGGTCAAAACAAAACACATACATACACTGCCAATTTGTGACTTCCGGTTCGAATAATTACGATAATATCAGTGTTTTTCTTCCATAATAATCTGTGTTCAACATATGGTTTCTTAGAAAACGAACTTTTTCCCCCAAATAATAGTCACCCTACAGCATCAAACCTCTACCTCTGCTTAACTCAAGTGGTAGAGAACGCGGGGACAGGAGGGACGAAAGACCATTTTTCTTTTCATTAATGTTAGGCTCACCTGACCACTAGGTGGCACGTCACACACACACAAAGAATGCTCGAACAGGCCTATTCTGCCCAAACCTTTTGCCAACA
>RJWJ010017414.1:0-33039 GCA_004363605.1 Indri indri
ATGATGAGTCAAATAAAGCTCCAAAATTTACCAACAAAAAGCAAAAGTCCCAGAGAACAAAATGGACTTCACGCCCACAGCTTCCATTAAAGTTAATGAGAAGTTAATCATGTCAGTAGAAGTGATATAGTAGAATCTTGAGAAACTTGGGGAACAGGATGGCTCAAAATGGTTATTGGCTGAGCACTAATTCAAAAAATCAACTTCACATAGAATCGGGAGGATAAAGGACAGTGGGAGATTGTGCTAATTCTTTGCAGAGCACTCCAATTCTAGCTGCTGCAGCATTGCCTCTTAGCTTGAAGTGTTTGTCCAAATGAACCACTTCATTAAAAAAGAGTGGTTTGAGCTGCTTAATAGCTTCCCTATCAAGTCATGAAGGCTTTGAAAAGGTGGCCTTGCCATAAAATTGTTCCCATCCTGTCTCCTGAAATGCCCAGCCCCACTTCCATCTCTACCTCTGCTTTTTAAACTTTTAACACTTTACTATTAGTTCTGTTCTGGGATTATTTTTTCTCAGTTGTTATTTGAATCTTATCTGCTTACGTATAAATGAAGGAATTGGATGGGTGAAAAAGGTGTATGAGTGGGCAATGGCGGGCAGAGAGGTACCCCAGCTCTTGGCAAAGTTGCAGAGTCCAAGAATGCCAAAGCCGAAAGTGTTTTGGAGACTATTTAACCCCAATCTCTCATTTTATAGTTGAGGCAAATAGAATTCAGAAAAGGATAGGGACTTGCCCAAGGTCTCACCTAAACTAGTGACAGGAAGAGCTGGGAGTAGATCTCCTTTCCTTTAGCCTCAGGCTGCTGTGCTCTTTGTACTGAAAGTTGTATTCCATCTCTGGCTGGTGGCCTGCAGCTTTTTACCCTCTGTGGTATTGTGGAAAGCTTCCTGGCACCATTTATCATTGTGAACTTAAATAGGTCCATTCAGAATTTGTCATCCAGCCCTCAAAATTGACTTTGCCCCTCTTCTTGCTTGGCTCTAAAGTTTAATAGTACCCTGCATTACTACTCTTGGTAGAAACCCTCCATACTTCCTTCTTCTAGGCATTTGTTCACACCATTCCCTCTACACAAAATATCCTCCTGATCACTTCTGTAAAGCATCTCTCATCCTCCCTGTTGGAAAGATTTCTCATTCTCTCTGAACCTTCATAGCCTTTCTTATGTTTCTCTCTAAGGCTCTTACTGTTTTCTAAACTGACGATGGTGATCTAGCACCTCTTGTGTTATCCTGGATAGAGGTGGAACCTATTCTACTAAGTGAAGTATCACAAGAATGGAAAAACAAGCACCACAGGTACTCACCATCAAATTGGCATTAACTAATCAACACTGAAGGGCACATATAGGAATAACATTCATTGGGTGTTGGGTGGATGGGAGAGGGGAGGAGGGGGCATATACACACCTAATGGGTGCGGTGCATACTGTCTGGGGGATGGACATGCTTGAAGGTCTGACTTGGGTGGGGCAAAGGCAATACATGTAACCTAAACATGTGTACTCCTGTAATATGCTGAAATTAAAAAATAAATAAATAAATAAATAAATAAATTGAATTAGTTATATGTGCAAATGCCTTAATGCACATGGTGATGAACTTTATGAAAACAGGGCCAAAGTCTGATTCATCCCCTGTATCCCTCAGAGCAAGGCCTAGCAGACATAGAAAATAATGATCATAGTAACAGTAAATACTAACAAAGCACTTACTAATGCCAGAAACTGTTTTAAGCATTCTACCTTCATTCATTCATTTAACCTCACAACAATCACATGAGGTTATTTTTTTATTATCTCTATTTTACAGATGAGGAAACTGATGTCATGGAAAGATTAAGTGTATATTGTACAAGGATACCCAGTCAGTAATTACTTCAGAATCTGAACCAGGGAATCCGGCTCCAGAGTCCAACCCTTTGTCACTACTCGGAATAGCCTATATATGTTTGTGGAAAAATCTATACATCTATATCTCTGTCTAGGTCTAGGTCTGTGTGATCTCTATCTGTCATTTAACCATCTATATCTGTACCTACATATTCATCTATTAATATAACTATAAAGGTGTTACTAAGTGGTATTACTCAGATGAGCACTCATCCTCATTAATTAAAACTGTGTTTTTACTGTGAACCAAAGTAGTGAGCATCAGGCCAGGTTGAGAGAGAATAGACCAAGGGCAAAAGTAGGGTCTTTCTCTCAAAATCGTCTCGCTTAAGACATGTCCTGGATTTTCTGGGGAGTGAAAGTGAGAATTGCACTTTATTTTTAATTATTTCTAAATGTTCCTGGCTTTCCTATTTACCTTAGGGGCCCCAAGAACAAACACTAAAAGGTGCAGGCATGTGGAGGCTATAACCAGGCTGTGTCTTCCCATCAATAAATATTAACAATATCTGGTTTTCCTGTTACTCCATCAAGATAGATACCAGGAGCTTTAATAATTAATCAAATTAAGACCTAAAAATCATTTCCCTTTTAGGAAGTTTGTTTCTGTTAGCTATCAATTAACACTGATGACTTCAGCTCCCTTCTCAGCATGTTTCGAAAAATGGGAAATGGAAAACTCTGCAGTGTGTTAATGGAGCCATGATACACATTGCCTAATGAAGCATGAAGGCTTTGTTTACTCTGAACATTGTAATTATTTAAGAGCTTTTAAAATCCAATGTCAAACCTTGACTCTCGCCTACCTCTTCCTCATGACTGGAGTGATACACTTAATGCTTTATCTCAACTTGGTGGAGGTGAGCTGAAAATAAATAGCTAATTACGTATTTCCATTTGCCAAATTCTTTCATTGCAGTGAAAGGCTTTTTCCAGTCTGGCCTCTTCTGAGGTGCTTCATGGCCACGTTCAGAGCCACCATTTAAAGGATGCCTACTGCATGCAGGGCTTCGTATGGGGTGTGAGACCCAGATGTGTCCAAGCACAGACAGGCATCAGAATCTAGGCCTATTGCCTTTTGAGCCAGCAGAGCACAGTGTCTACATGCATGGGTCTTGGAGTCAGACTCTCTGTATTCAAATCTTGGCTCCACTACTTATGACTGTGTGACCTCGGATGGGTTACTAAACCTTTCTGTAACTTCTTTCCTCATGAATAAAATGATTTATTGCTTCATCAAACTTAATCAGGCTACTCTGAATCCTCTTCCCAACAAGCCCCATCCATGTATTTCCTTGTACACTTCAGTTTTAGCATGAATCCTGCTAAATATGTTTAGGGAAAGCTACCCACCCTCGACATCTGCTATTTGATCGGACTCCTCATCCCCACCACCCCCAGGTGATATCTTATTGCCCTGGCTTGCCTTCAGCAAGAATCCTATTAGGTGGGTTCAGCCAGCATCTCCTCAGACTTTATGTCTCCTCTTAGGAATTTTTCACCCACCAATGCCCCGTTCCCACTTGCTCTGATTGTATTTGGTATTGAGCCCAGTTCTATATTAGAGTCCTTCTTCCACTGTTGCAATAGTTTTTTGAATAAAATCTATCTTCACACCTTTACTTTATGTCTTTTGTCTGGCTGTGGTTTTCTTTAACAACTGATGATAATAAACCTCACCTCACACAGTTGTCACTTGGACTAATCTGTCAGTGGAGCATTTAATTTAGAACAGTCCCTGGCACGCACTAAGAGCTCAGCAAATATTAACTATTGTCATTACCTTACTCTTTGCACCACGCTATGCAGCCTCTGAAAACTGTCAACAAACATTCACTGTGTGCCTGATCAGAGGCCAAAACTGGAGAGAGAAAAAGGTGAGGGCCTAGGAATAGGAACGTCTCTCTCCAGCTGACATCTGCCCTTAGCTGGCAATCTCCTCTCCCTTCTGGGCTTTAGGTCCCCCATCTGTAGATCAGGAGTGGGATTCCTCCAGCCTGGCTTGCCCTTGAGCCTGCTGTGAAGATTAAAGGCTGAATCAATATGAGAGGGATTTGAAATCTGCTTGTACTGCGCTGTAAGGGAGTCTTAGTGCACCATGTTATCCTGCATACTCTAGGGGGTATAAGGACAAATAAGACTCCTTCTGGTCCTCAAAGGACTTGTCACCTAATGGATTACCCAGACAGACATCTAAGTAACAATAATACTTTGTATTATTGCGCCAAAGGGCACAAAGAGCCAAAGAAGCAGGGAGGAGGGGCCCCGTCATCCTCAGGGAGATAAGCGGGGGAGGCTTCCTGAAGGAGCTCACACTGGGGGTTGCGCCTTAAAGGATGGATGAGATTGAGACAGGTATAGAGTAAGGAGAGGGCATGCCAGCGGACGGTGACAGCGAAATTAAAGGCATAGAGTTGGTGACAAACAAGATGTGTGTATGAGGGATGGTGTGTTGTAATGTGCAGGAAGGACATAGGCACTTGGTGCAAAAGATTTGGCATCAGTTTCAATCTCAGCTTTATCGTGTAATAACTGTGAGATTCTTAGACGAGTCACTTGCTTCTCAGACTAACTTTCCTCATCTATAAAGTGAGAATCCTAATCATATCTAACTACCGTTTGTACGAATTAATGAATGAATCCATGTAAAACACTTAGAACAGTGCCTGGCCCATAGCAGGTGATCAACAGATAATTTCTAGTGATGTTCATCACCAAGAGATACAAAGTAAAGATAGATTGGCACCAATTAGTATAGGACTTGGTACATTCAAATACAAAGCCTTTATTCTGTAAGTGATAGGGAGCCACAGAAAATGGTCTCTGCTCAGAGGCATGGACGCTATACTCAGAAGCTGCTTAGAGGACCAAGTGGAAGGAATCGTAGGCAGGGTGAGCCTTGCTCATAGGTGAGATTATCTGCACAGTAGCATTTCCAGCTACATGGTACTTCCACATTATGAAATGGAGAATAAAGGTATTTCCATTTGACATGAGGAAATGAAGCCCTAAAGAATTCAAAGAATTGGAACGTTTGTCTTCCCTCCAAAATTCATGTTGAAACTTAATCCTCAATGCAACAGTAGTAAGAGGTGGAGCCCTTAGGAGGTGATTTGACATGAGGACTCCACCCGCATGAATGGGATTACTGACATTACAAAAGGGCCAGAGGGAACCAGCTAGGCCCTTTTCTCCTTCCACCTTCTGCCATGTGAGGACATAGCAACAAGGCACCAACTCGGAAGCAGAGAGCAGCCCTCGCCAGACACTGAAGCTTGATCCTGGACTTCCCAGCCTCTAGAACACTGAGAAATAAATTTCCATTGTTTATAACCAGTCTTGAGTGTTTTGTTATAGTAACACAAACAGACTAAGACATTGCCTAAATTCATACAGTCTATTGAAAGTAGAGCTGAGATTATAATCCAGGTATTAGGATTTCTGGTCCGGTGCTCCATGCTGCAGATAAGTCCATAATATTGGATAATGTAGGGGAGCAGGAAAGGCTCCAATATCACAGAGAGGGTCTTCTGCCGCCTGTTAATGCCTAAAATGAGCTACTCCCATATAATCTTTGTTAAAATATAAATGCCAGGTTGTGGGGGTAGTGGCGGTGGTTGGGAGGTACCCAGTGTCTGTGTGAGGTCAGGAAGCCTGTTTGAATACTCGGGGGAGGAAAGAGCCTGAGGACTCTGGACATCCACAGGGTATGAAGTGGCCAACGGGCAGGGAAGGCTTGGCGAGAAAACCAACCTGTCAGATTTGCTCAGGGTCGCCTGTGCTTTGCAGCCTCTGACTGAGGCGATGTCTCTCCCACCTTTCCATGATCACTGCAACAGCAGGTTTCCATTCAGAGACCTCTGAGTTAGCGTTCCTTCTGTCCTCCTCTACCATAGGACACTGGCAGACACATCCTGGTGGGTTTCAAAGGTCTGCTTTGGCCAGTGCCCATTACCTGAGGGGAGGACAGAGGTCTGAGGAAGAACCTGACACTGAACATTCCCTCCAGACAAATGCTCCTGCTGCCCTTTCACCTTGCGTCCCCAAAAGGAGCTCAGGGAGCAGAGGGGCACGGCAGTGCTCTGAGGGCCTGATAACCACAGACTCACGTGGGCAGTGAGTACTGTATTGTTATGTTGACTCCTGGGCCCCTTGACTCCTGTCGGAAAATCCCGCCAGGCAATGTTTCTTTCTCATAAACATGTCCTCAGGAATACATCACCGAGGTGAAGAGGTTTATACAACACCTTCCTGACAAGGCCCTCCAGAAGTCTTCTGAATGTGATTGCAAATTCACAGGGCTTCATTCGGCTGGGGAGAGAAGAATGTGATAACCTTTTGGAAAATGTTTTATTTTGCCTTGAATTGTATAACTCATGTCATTTTCTTTAGCTGCAACCAAGAGCTGACTGTTAGAATTTTTGGCTGTATGTCAGTGTCTAGAATAACCTCTGAGATCTGTTTTTAAAGATCTTCATATTCTGTCTGCCCTTTCTGCACGGTCTGGGTTATATCCCCCTCAAGTACAACCTATGGCTCCTCATTGTTTCCAAGGTCAAGTCCAAATGTCAAGTCCCTTTACTACTAATTGGTCTCAATTTTTCTCCTACTGCATCCCCTATCAAATTTCTCAGTATGCCTTAAGCTTCACATACACTTAATCTCATTTCCCCCAGCCTGCCAGGCTCTCTCTACTTCTTTGCTCCTGTCATATGCTTCTCTGCCTAGAAATCTCTTTGTCAACGTTGTCTAATTATGAAAATCCTCCTCACTGAAGGCCACTTCCTTTTTGAAGCCTTCTCAGATCATTTCCCTGATTAAAATGGTGTCTTCAGTGATTCCAAAGACTGTTGCTTGCACTTATGTTATTTCTTCCTTTTATTCATTCATTCATTATCTATCTTCTCAAAAGCTACTATATTTATGACTCTGTGCTAAACCTTGAGGAAGGGTACAGAAATGAGTACTGAGAGAGATAGGCAAAATATCAAAAGGAGAAAGTGTAAAAATGACACAATAGCTAATTGTGCATATATCATATTTTTCCTTAGGAGACCATATATTTGTGGCATATGGCAGAGTGGTATAAAGAAAAAGTGCTTGATCATTGCAGCCAGCAAAGGCTGGGTGCCACTCACATTAACTGGTTGTGGAATTGAGCTTCCAGTTCATCTTCTGTAATTGGGGGTAACACTATCTCCTTTTTGGGGTATGTTGTGAGATTGAATCAATATAGTATGCTTAGCTCATGACACAAGCACAATTAATGAACCTTCATCCTCAACTGTGCTAAATAGCGCTTGAGTAATCAAAATTTAGTGTGCAGAAAAAAAAAATCAGATGTTTGTGTACTTGGAATTAAGATGGTCAAAATGCAGTTACCATAAGAACAAACAAAGGCAAGAAAGGTGTTAGGTAGAAGATGCAAGATCACTGGGGACAGGAGAGATTTCATTCATGTCTGTTCCCCTGGGCCTTGCCCTGAGCCAGAGACCATAAATAACTGTGGAGGAGGGGAAGAAAGGGGAGATGACTTACAGGAGAGTGAGGAAGTGATTAAGGGAAAGTGGAGAGAAGCAGGAGACCCTCCTCTCCATTCTTTATCAGAGCATAACCACAACCTGAAGTTAGTTTAACTAAATTGTTAAATTTGAACCATTTGCAGACACTTACACAGCAATTATCTCAGCAGTTCTGAAACGTCAATGAGTGTAGAAGTCACTTTAAGCCCAGAGATATGCATTTTCAACAAGCTCTCCAGACAATCCTGGAGCAGGTGGTTCCTGAACCACTCTTTGAGAAACACCCCATTATGTTATTGGTCCATTATTGATTCACTCAGTCAATGAATATTTATCAAGGCCTCTTATGTGTCTGGTACTGTGTCAGACTCCGGGGATACAGTGATGAAAAGGTCGGAAACATTCGCCACTTCTGCGGAGCTTATAACTAGGGAGTAATACCGGCAAAGGTGTTCTCAGATAAACAGAACAGGCAAAAGTCCATTTTATAATGAGGATCCAGGGCCTGAAGAGGTAAACAAACAAACAAACAAAATAACTGTGAACATATAAACACACAACATACTTCAACACCCTGCTTTCTTTGTTCTTATTCCAGCCATTTCCCTTTGAAAAAAAGGGGTGAACCGGCAGAGGGCTTTTTTGTTTGTTGGTTGGTTTTTCATAAAAATCTTTGTTTTTTATTACTTCTTTATATTATTATTAAGCATTATGTCGCTTTTTTCCCATATAATTAGGTTTTATTTATTTATTTTTTTCTGCATATTATGGGGGTGCAAATGTTTAGGTTACATTGCCCTTGCCCCCCCGCCCCAGTCTGAGCTTCAAGCATGTCCATCCCCCAGATGGTGCGCATCGCATTCATTATGTTTGTATATAGCCATCCCCTCCTCGCCCCTCCCATCGGGCAGAGGGCTTTTAATAGCTGCTCAGGAAAAGTGTCATGACTGTTTTCCATCCTGTTGCCCACCCTCAGGGTAGATGGCTCCACAGAATGAGGGTGTTAGTAACCCTCCCCTTACTGGTTACTTAGTGGTTAAGAGCACGGAGGAGTTGAAGCCCAGATTCTAGATCTGATGCCCTGGCTTTCCCACTTACTAGCTGTGCGATCTTGATCAAGTCATATAACCTCCATGATATGGACTCCTTATCTGCAAAATGTCAATAAAAATAGTGCCTGTCTAGTAAGGTTAAATCAGTTAATTCATTTAAAAATGTTAAACACAGATTCTGATATAGTAAGCATTCAATAAGTCTTGGCAGCTGCTGCTGTTGTTGCTGTTATTATGTTAGTCTAAAAATCCTTTGAAGAGAGTTCCCTGTGGAAGTCTCATTGTATCTGTGATGATGCTCCCAGGAGCCCCTTCTTTGAGACACATTCTTTTCCTCCATTCAACATGCCTGCACTGGCACCTGCTCACACCCAGCAAGGTGCTGTGAAGAATGCTGCCACCAGAAAACTCAAAATCTGATGGTGGATGCAGGTACCTACACAGCAGATCATTCTACACAGCAGAATAAAGCCAGTGCTAAGAACAGGTATTAACACAGGGCTGTGGAGGGATAGGAAGGTTTGGGTGGACCAGGGAGGGCTTCACAGTGGAGGTGGCATTTGAACAGGGGCTGGATGGTAGAACTGGAGAACTAAGGCAGAAAAGCAGGCTAAGGACATTCCACACCAAGGGTTTAGGACTTGGTTCTTCAGGGCAGAGACGATAAGAGGTTTTTAAAAGGGCCCAAGATTACTAAAACTGTGCTTTCAGACAATAATGCTGGTAACATTGCAGGACGGATTGGAATGGGTTTTAGTCTTCTGTACTATTTTACCTCTTATTGATCATAAACATCATAAAGTCAGGGGAAGTAAAAGAACACAGCATCTTTGGGAAATAAATAACAGCCTATTACACTGTCAAAGGTTGGGCTGTGTGGAAAGAAGTGATAGGAGATAAGGCTGGAGGGCTAGTCTGGGACCCACAGAAGGTCAGGCTAGGAAATCCACTCCCTTCTGGGGGTGGAGGAGAGCTGGTAATGTGAGAGGGGATGTCCCGGACATCACTCTGATGTTATGTTCAAAATACATGCAGACATTCGAACAAATACATCAGTAGTCTTAGATTTTCAGAAAACCTATTTCAGAGGCCAGAACGCAGAAGTTTTCAAATTCCATGTTGATCAGTTTGTGCCTTGTTCTGTACAATGAAAGAAAATTTCATAGAAGGAAGTAACATGTAGCATGCTGGGTGCTGTCGTGCCCCACACGGACCCACGTGCAACGCATGCGCCCATCCCCAGCTGGCGTGAGTGTTGGCAGATCACAGCTGCATCATTTCTCTGAAAGTGGGTGCCTTCCCAGCGACAGTCCTCAGCCAGTGACTGCTCGGCACAGGAGTGCAAAGGGCCACTTCCCTTGCCTCAGGCTGGGACTGAGTATGGATGGTTTGTGCTCCTGTGGGTTGGATCGGACCGAGCTTTCCCCTCTGCTTTAGCCTGCTTCTCTCACTTCTTCTCCCAAGTGCATCCCTCACCCCCAGGTAATCACTAGAACAAGAATCCCATCTCAGGCTGGGTTTCTAGGGAACTCGAACTAAGTAAGACATGTGCTAACCTGTTTTAGGAGATGCTAACTCTATCAGCAATGTGTAGGGCGAATTGAAGACAGAGATCGAAAGCCTCATTCTCCTCAAACTGCGGTAGAGATTTTAACGATGATTTATCCATCTGCCTTTGCTGTCCTGAATCATTGTTTATCTTTCCACGTCCACTTTGTTCTCTCCCACCAGTCTTGCCATTTGTTTTATTCTAGGCAGCACCTTTCACGATTAAGGAGCCGAGAAACAGAAATTCCCTGGCTATTTTTGGGCAATATTTCCGAGAATTTGAACATATCTTTAAGAAATAAACAAGCAAAAGCCCCCATTTGCCTGTAGGTGGGTATCTGAAGGCCACAAACTTTCGTAAGCAAGCTTGTTCCTGTTGTGCACACGCATGCACACCCACGAACTCCCAACCTTCGTCAGCCTAACAATCTAGCGCAGCCTTGATAAATATTTGTGTTTAATGGCACTTAAGGGGAGCATTTTGATTTCTAAACATTGGCTGGTGAGTAATGATTTTGCCAAGAGCACAGCAAGAAATTTGCAATCTTGACTATTCCTAGGCTTTTGATGACATGCAATTACTCCGCACTGCAGAAAGGAGTTGAGAGAAATTCTTTAAAGAGCTTGTCACCAGGGAATAATTTCATCAGGAATGAGGGTGGGAGCACTAAATGAATTCCAAGGCAGTGCACTTTTGCCTTTTACCCGCAATTCCTTTTGCCTTTGACCGAACACCTGGGCCTCCTCAAGGGCTCTCTTTCTGCAATGGGGCAAAAGGAGCAATGATGGGCTCAGTACTTGTTCCTGTCTGTCAGGTTTTAGAACAGCACCTACATTGCAGTCCGCCAGACCGAGGGACAAATCCCTAATTGTCGTGTGAATGAGAACAAGTCTCTGGCTTTGAGCAAGGGGGTGGATGTGTGAACTGGGAAAGCATAAGGTCCTATAGGGGTGGGTATGTCGGGCTCCAGTGACTGAGGGGCTTTGGGTGAAATAATTCCCATCCCATAGATCCAAAATGATGATTACAATGCCTTGCTGTAGTCAGGGTTGTAGTGAAGAGAGTAACTGAGATGGCACCTGTAAACAAGTATAACACGGTTCAGAGAGAGAGCATTTGACAAATGTGGGCTCTTCTCTAGGTGCCAACTTGTGAGTCAGGTCCAACTGCAAGTCTTTTGGAATCACAAAGGCACTAGGGAAGCCTGCGGTGCAGTTGAAAGGCCCCGGCTGGGGAGACTGGGAGGCTGCAGTTCTCTTTCTCTCCTACTCCCCTGCTGTGGATTTGATGGACACTCTGCCTTCTGTGGGACTTCCTTTGTATCTAGCCTTTGACACTTTTGCCTCTGAACCCTTCATCTGTCCTTGCATTATTTCAGTCATATTTTTAGATGCATATGTCTTAACGCTCTAAACAGAGCATAAATTTCTTGATGTTAGGGACTAATCATATTCATCTCTGCAGCCACCCACACCCCTCTAATTCATGAAATGGACCCAGCACACACTAAATGCTAACTAAATATTGATTAATTGGGGGTTTTTTTGGCCAGTTTGTCAATTAGACTCTTAATTTATAATACAAGGTACTCATCGATATTATTTACCTTCATTTAACAATTATTTCTTATGTACCTCTTGTGTGCTAGGCCTGGTTCTAGGCCCTGGGACGATAATGGTGCATATTATAGACCAGTTTCCTGTACTCAGTGAACTTGCATTTTAGTGAGGAAGAGACAATTAATCCACTCTGGAAGAAAATAAGCAGTGGTAAGTGTTATGATGGACATAACTCAGGATGATTTGCTGGAGTGGTAAGAGGGAGTTGAGACCAAGACAGCCTCTCTAAGGAGGTCATATCTAAGCTGAGCTGCGTATAACCCGGGGAACCAGCCATGCAGACATAGACAGAAAGAATGTTTCAGAACAACAGAATGCTAGGGCTGAAATCCTCAGACAAGTGCTCAGGCAAAGGTCCAAGTTCATCAAGTTAGAGGACCAGGAAGAAGGCAGATGTGGGGGAAAGCATAGTAGGGCTGTGGTTGGGGACTGGTTTCTGAGTATGCAGGCAGATGACGTGACCCATTCTTCACACGCTGCACTGCCATCCTGACTGCATGGTTTGGCACTTATGCTTTTCAACATTTAGCAGGCAGCAGCATTTTGACATTCTCTTGTTCCACACTGAGAAGAAATAGCCCCAAGTTTCTTCTTCTCTTTGGGAAAGGAATCTATGAGCCATACTCACTGTGAGCTTTGCTTCTCTCCCTCGCACTTACATACATCAGAATTTGCAATATTTCTGGAAAGACTGGTGGAAAGAATGCTAAATTGTTCGTAATTTACTTATTTATACATTTACTTACTTTTTATTTTCTATCTGCTTTCCCAAAGGATTTGTGATTGCCTATGTTAGAAAGCACAGATATAATTTTTTAAAAAACCAAACAATTTAAACAACAATTAAGACAAGCCAAGTAACCCCAGGGCCTGTGTGGGTGGGATGGTGAGGTTCACTGGGTCAGAGAAGGTGCTGGAAGGCAGAGCCGAGTGGCCAGGCAGCCAGGGCAGCGAGGCTACACAGCCCTCGGTGCTGTCCATCTTCAGCCTCACTGCAGGATCTGGCCATGAGGCCTCAGGCAGCTCACCTCCGCCTGCGCTTCAGTTTCATCCCAAGAGTGAGGGCGTCATTAGGTAAGACTAATTCTCTGGATTTGTCCAGTTTCAACATTTTGTGATTGCAGTTTTGGCTTGGGCTACCAACAGGCCAGGGGGGAATTGCTATGTGGGAGAGGGTGCCGATGACGAGGTGTCCCAGAGGGGCCTGTTCGCTGTTTAGCGGGCATAGGTCAGTGGCTAAGAGCCTGCGCTCTGGCAGGTGGACTTCCTTACTTTGCATCCTTTGTCCAGCTACTGACTCTCTTTTTGCCTCAGTGCTCTTATCTATAAAAGGGGAATAACGGTAGTCCTTATGTGATAGGACTTGTCTTAGTCTGTTCACACTGTTAAAACAAAATATCATGGTACTAGATGGCTTATAAACAACAGAAATGTATTTCTCATAGTTATAGAGGCTAGGAAGTCCAAGAACAAGGCACTGGCAGGTTCAATGTCTGATAAGGGCCTGTTTCCTGGTTCATAGAAGGCCATCTGTGAACGGAATAAACACAAACTGCTCTCGTACCACAACAATCAACACAGAAGACTTCTGTGGCCTAATGTGCAGGGATTACCACTACGAATCAAGTGATCCATTCTGCAGTGAACACCAACTGAGTGTCCTCTAATTCAATTCTATTCTGACACTAGCTATTTGGAGATGGCATCAGACCCCACAGGCTGAGGTCTCAGTCCCCAAGACTGCCCCCCCACTTCTGATGCCAATCTCAAGCACCGGGTTGCTTTACCTGTGCTTCTGACCAACTAGCTATAAATTGGAAATACCAGAGTCCCCCACTTTGGGTTTGATTAATTTGCTAGAGTAGCTCACAGAACTCAGGAAAATAATTCTGCTTACTGGTTTATTATACAAAAGATATAGACAAAGAGGTGCAGAGGGGGAGGTGGGGGGAAAGGGCGTGGAGCTTCCATGCTCTCCCCAGGTGCACCACCCTCCAGGGACCTTCACATGTTCAGCTACCTGGAAACTCTCTGAACCCTGTCCTCTTAGGCCTTTTATAGAGACTGCACTGGATAGGCATGATTGACAACCTTGTAGAAATGTGATTGGACCAAAAGAGTATGAGTGGGGAAACCCAGCAGGGCCTATCCGTTCGATTCTTCTTGGCCTCTCTGTGTAGCATTCCTTCCCATAGGATATGGTGCAGAATGTTTTTGAAACAGGGATCTTATGCCCCACAATCTGATGAGGTAAGTTAGAAAATTTCTTTGTGTCCAGAGGTGCAGGAAGATTAGAGTATATTTTTAGTTTCTAAGGCCTGCATTGGGGAGAGAAAGGAGCAAGTGAAACGAGGGTGGGAGAAGGCCAGAGAGACAGAGATTCTGTTTTGTGAGGCCTGCTTCTGAGGCTTAAAGTGCCCCAGCAGTAAAACAAAGTTGTAACAAGGGCTAGGGGAGTCGTGAGTCAGGAACCATGGATGAAAACCACATGGCGGAAGGGGACAAATGAGCTCTCTGGGGTCCTTTTTACAAGGACACTAATCCCACTTATGAGGGCTCTGCCCTCCTAAATACCATCATTTTGGGGATTAGGCTTCAACATGTGAATTTTGTGAGACACAAACATTCAGTGTATATATAGCAGGGCTGTTGACACAATCTATGGCATTCATACACCTAAAATGGGGATAATGGCAGTGCTTACGTGATAGGGCTGTTGACGATATCAATGGCATTCATTCATCGAGAACACTTAGGACAATTCTGGGTATGTGGTAAATGTTCAGAAAGTAGGATTGCCTGCTGCAATTGTTGCTATTGTGCAGCAACAGAACTTCTCAGAGGAGAGGACATCATTGCTTCTGTGCATTTTCACGCTTAGAGAATGACTCTGGTGAAGGGTTCAGGGCAATAATGTTAGGCAACATAAGTCAGCCTGGACAGCCATTTCTCAGACGTGACACAGGAGCAAACAGGATATTCAACAAGAATTGCTCACATTTACTGAGAATTTGCTGTGTGCCATGCACTGTGATAGATACCATGTGGTGTCTTTTCATTTAAACCACCCATGAGGCGGGTGGAGATGCTGAGGTTCAGAGCAATCTATCCCTGCTGGAGCCCAGGACGGTCTGACTCCAAAGTCCATGCTCTTAAGGCAAGTCAAATACTTGTGGAGTTAAGTACTTGTGACCACAGCCAGCCTGGGTACTGCCAGAGTACCTGCTCCCTGACGTATGAGAGTACCATCTGAGGACAGCAGAGTTAAGGTGCATGGAAAGGACAACTTGCAAGGTGTAGGCTCGGGGTAGCATCTCTCTTTCTTTCTACACATGTGCATGCACACGCACATCACATCAATGGCATAAAGAATTTCATTTAGCATCAGAAAACTTGAATCAAATATTTGCTCTTTCACTTACAGGGGTGTGAACTTTGGCAAGCCATTAGCCTCTTAGTTCTTCTGTCTTCTATAAAATGGAGAGTCAGGTAGTTGTCAATTTCCTCACAGGGTAGCGTGAAGCTTAAGTCCTATAGATAACGGGTTTGAATGTTCTTTGTAAGCAGTAAATTGCACTAATGCTATTTGATTTTTTTAATCACTTATATCCAACATTACCAAGATTTTGGATTGCCTCCGTTCTGTGAGACTTCCCTCCCTTCTCAGAAAAGCATAATTGTTGTTTTACCAATGATTCTGTCCCTTAGGACACTGATGTAGAGCAGTGGAAGGACAAATTGCCTTAATTTAGCTCCAAAAATATTTGAGTAGCTCAATTTCCTGAGTGTTGTCAAGCATTGAGTGTGTGGACAATGAATTTTAGTGAAGAGTAATGGCCTGCCTCTGTCAATAGAGGCCACAAGGTGGGCGAGGTAGTGGGGTGGGGGGAAAGCTGCAGCCCAGGTGATCTGCTCTGCAGCTAACTGGGAGAGGAGGCTTCCATTTGAAAGGGAAAGATGCTAGATGGAGATGCTTAGTTTCCATGTTTTTGTTTTTGGAGAAATGTAGTTACTATGTTGACAGGTTGACCATTTAGGTTTGTTGACTTAGCAATTATTTTTTCCTTCCCTTTCTTTGTTTGCTCTACCTTAATGGGGTGATTAAACCTGCAGGTGGTCATCAAATACAGTGGGTGCCTGGGAACTCAGCCCCCTGGGGGGCAGGTGAGGGAGGTGCCAAGAGAGGTCTAATGCAGGGGTGCAGGCACAGGGCTGAGTCTTATAGCTCTTAGTGCTTATCTGACCCAGATGCTCCTTCCTGAGTGGGAGGGTGTACTTGCTAATATGTCTGATTCCAAGACATGTCTCTGGAAAGCACAGGATGAGCCAGCGTGAGGAGAGCTCCCCTCAGCCATGTGGTCTGGCCACTCGATCCCTCTGACCCTTAGTTGCCTCTTCTGCAAGATCGTAATAGGGATGCCTCCTGCTCCTCAAGGCTTTTGGGAAGGTCACATTCTTGGATTTATTCCTTTAGCTCCTCGAAACATCTCGATTGAGCAACTACAATATTCCAGGCACTGTGCTAGGCTTTCAGAATAAAGCAGTGAAAATAACAAAGATTCTAGCCCCCAGGAAGCTCACGTTCTATAAGGAAAATGTGTAGTAAGTCAGATGGTGGGGAGTGCTAGGGAGGAAACATATATCATGGGAGGGAGACAGGGAGTTCCGGGTGGGGTAGGCACAGTTACAGTTTTACTGAAGGCCACCAGGAAAGATCACATTGAAACAAAGGCCTACCGTGGGCAAGGGAACAAACCAGTTAGGTATCCCAGGGAAGAGTGTTCCAGACAGGAAATAGCAAGTGCAAAGTGATATAATGTGTAAAAATACTCCAGAAATGGTAAGATTGTCTAAGCATATATTGATGTTATTGTTATAACTCTTAAATGTGGCTGGTCTGATAGCAAGACTGAGCTCTTCATCCACATGTGTTACTGCCTCACAGTTCTACAGAAGTCTCTCTACGCGTTCAGTAGAGTCTTGGCATTTTAGCAGTTTATGGAACCCCTTGGAGAAAGGCACACGAGGGTCTCTCTAGGATTTCCATCCTTATATTAATAGTATTGTCCCTGTATTAACCATCTTTAAGGCCATGTTTTAAAAAGCTATAAATGATTAACCAATCAATTAAATTGGAAATCAAAAAAAAAAAAAAAAAGGACAGACCAATTTTGCATTCTGTGAATCACAAAGAAAAAAAGCAGTTGCTGTGTAGGATTTTTTCCCCCACTTTTCATTTGGTTGTGCTGGAATGGTGAATTCTGCTTCCCTAGTATGAAATGCACATTTCTACTGACGTTTAGAAATGGCTCTGAGAGCTTCAGACAAAAGGTTTTCTAGATGTGCAAGAAGTTCCAATTATTCTGCTTGGGAAAATCATTTTTTAGAGATGCTTTTTGGTGTCTGGAGGCCTCAGCGAGGCAGGTGGGAGAGTTAATGAGCGGAATTGATAATGACAGGTAGGAAAATTGATTGTCAGTCAAGAAATGGCAGGAACGTCAGCAGGGAGATCTGTATGGGGAGAAGGAAGATGGGGCTGTCAGAGATGGAAAATGGGGGTGGGTCCCGGAAGAGGAAACACTACAGCTATTGACAGAAGACAGTGCCCACCTGATACTGGGCGATGGAGCTCAAAGGCATGCCATTGTTTAGGACCTAAGAGGCTGGTTGCGGGGAGGTTCTCATTGCGTCATTTCTAGGCTACTTCTTACTTCCCAAACTCAAATAGATTCAAGGCTGGTACAGGGTGTCAGCCAGACATTGCTAAGCCTGGCATTCTCTGTTTAGTCCCAGAATGAGCTTGTTATTCCCAGCTCCTTGTCTGCCAGCTTTGCTATGGCTGGCAGCAAAGAGAACTAGTCTTGTTGTCTGGTGTTACTGAGCTTAAATGAACCTCTGGTCTAAGACTCACATTATACAAGGGAGGATGCTCAATGCTATGAGAAGGAAAGTGACTTTGTCCAGGTTCCTACAGGGATTTGGAGGAAAAGTCAAGACCAGAGCCTAGGTCCGGGCTCTAAATTTGAGACTTTTTCTATCATTTCATGTTGTCTGAGAGGCCTACTCCATGTTCAATACTTGTGATTTGTGGAGTGGCCAATTCATCAATGTTTTAACCAATAATTCTACAAAGCTCTCTCTCTCTGGCCAATGCTCATATGTTAGCTATACCTTCACAGAGCTGATTGGATTCTGAAATCTTTGGAAAGTGGGTCAAAGTTGATGGGATGGGATAAAAACGGCGCAGATACAGTAGGAGTTGGAGGACTTGGGTTCTCATACTGACTGATGATGTCCTGCCTTTGGGACTCTGGGTAAGATGTAGAACCATGGATGCTTATGGTCAGGAAGGAATTTAATGGATATCTAAATCAACTCCTCTTCATTTCACAATATATCTGAGAGACAGACCCTGCACCATATATCTGGGAAATCCTCTGGCCCTGTGATGGGAAGGGGCTCATTTCCCTTGAGGGCAACTCCAACCCATTCACACCAGCCAAACTCACAAATTCCTCTTGAATAAATTCCTCCAATATTACTTCTCTGGACCTCAATTTTCTTGTTAGAAAACTGGGAATTGCAATACAAGCCTGTCCTACCTTCCTGATAGGGTAGTGAGATTATACAATAAGATATAATAATAAAAAAAAAACCCGGTAGTTGATGTAGTAAAAGTTCACTGGAAGTTCCTGCTATTTACTGTGAGACCGAAAAGTGCCTTTGAGCTTCAACTTCAACTTCACGCTCCATAAAATGGAAATGGAAATACTTGCCCTTTTCTCCATCAGGATTTTTGTCAGGATTCAACAGAGAAGATACGAAAAAGAGGCAATATGATGTCATTAAAGAAGCATTACATTTGGAGGCGGAAAACCTGGCTTCCGGTCCCTATCATTTTGATCACTATACATTTATGCAAAAATCTTTGACCTTTCTGAGCCTCAATTTCCCAGGTCATAAGGTAGTAATAATACCTGCCTTTTCTTTCTTTTGGAAGGTTGTGAAAATCGGTCAAGACAATTGATCTGTCTGTGATGTGCACACCGTCACTATGGCTGTATGTGTGAGGTCATTGCCATTCCTGCGTGGGTTCCCTCCACGTCACTCGATGTGCCGTGCTCTCTAGGGAGCAGCCCTTGCATTGGAGGCTCCTATGATGGTGGCTCCATGTGATCAGGAGTGGGAGGTCTTTGCTGGTGTCTGAATGCCAAGATGAGCATTTCAGGCAAGCCCTGGGGGTACTTAGGGCTGAATACTCATTTGTCTTTTCAGTAGAACAAAAGGCACTGCTTCATTCTGGCCACATTTAAGATGAATTAAAAAGTAAAATATAGTCAAGTCACTTCTCCCTCAGGGCCTCAGGTGCCATTTCACTTAATTATAATGAAGGTCTTTCACCTAGCACTAGGCCAAGATTCAGACTTAAGCTCTCCTGAACTTCTTGGATTAAAAATATCAGAGCTGAGAGCAACCTTTGATCATCTCCACCTCTGATTGTGTGCATGGGGAATCTAAGACCTAAGGAAATTCTTGTCCTAGAATAAGTAGTAGTTAATGTCACAGGCAGGCCTGGAACTCAAAGCTCCTAACTCCAGGTGCAGTGCTCTTTGATTCACATCATCATGTTGCACTTCAACAATTATTGGGGGCCTGCTGTGTGTTAGACACTGGGTCAGACTATATTAAGTTCCAAAAATGAAAAGACCTATCCCTTCCTGCAGAAGCTCAGAGAATAACTGAGGTGATCAACATGTAAGTGAATAATTCTACTTCAAGAAAGGCTTTATCCTATGTCCCTTTGTGTCACTATTTCCCCAAAAGTTTGTCTGTGTATGTGAGTGCGTGGGTGTGTGTGTGCACGCTCACAATCTGAACCAAATTTCCAACTTTTCAAGTTTGTTTTAACATTTCTAAAATGAGGGCAGTAGTGTATTCATTCATTCGTCAGATATTTATTAGCACCTACCTGCACATCATCACTGGAGCTTTACCAAAACACACAAACCTAGGCCCCACCCCTGCCAGACATACCAATTTAATAGGTCCAGAGTAAGGCTAAGAAATTGAAAACAACCTAGCTCAGGTGACGGTGACAAACATCTAGGTTGAATATTCATGGCTCATAATAGGTGAAATACTGTACCGGACACTAAAAATGTGTGTGGGGTGTGTGTGTGTGTGTGTGTGTGTCTGTGTGTCTGTGTGTCTGTGTGTATAAAACCTACACTTGCTCTTAAGGAACTCCCAGACTAAGTTGGAGGTGGGGAGTTTGGACAGACAAGTTAACTAGCTATGATACAGCAGTTTAAGAAATGCTGATACTCTGCTTGAAGCAAACACTAGTACCAGGAAATACAGCACAGGGGCACCTAAGTCATCTCGAGAGAGTTGGGTAAGGCTTTCTGGGGTGGGAGATGGTTGAGCTGAATTTTTATAAAGGATATGTGAGTTGGCTACTTGGATGACGAGGATGATATGGGTAGTTTGGGGACAGGGAAGAAAAGGAAGACAAGAAGTCACCTGATATATTCAGAGAATTGCAAGAAGGAGTCAAGGTGAAAGAAAGGAGGAAAGGAGGTCGCAGTGAGAGACCCTGCTGGGAGGAGGGCAGGGATCAGCTCTTGCAGGGCTTTATCCTCTGGGCAATGAGGAGGAGACAGGATTTTATTTTAAGCAGAGAAATGGCATGATTCAGTTTAAACTTTAGTAGGTAACTTTGGCAGCAGTGCAGAGAATTGATGGGGAATAGACTGGGAAAGACCGAGGGAGACAGGAGGCTAAACTGTGATAGCTCTGCCTGGTGTCCTGCATCAGGCTGTTGGGAGACCGTGTCAGATGATGGGGAATCACTCGGTAAATGGTATCCCTGTGCAGAAAAAAGACAGGTGTCATTACTGTCATTACATTCCAGGACTTCCAGAGCACAGTCAGAGTCATGGAGTCATGGAAGAAAGTGACAGAAAAGGCGGTTGGTAGAAGAGTTGGGAGGTAAGGAGGGAGGTGGGAAGAGGACACAGAAGTGCTTGGTGTCAAACAGTGTTTAAAATATTCTTTTTACATCATACTATCTCTTAATTGGCACCAACCACTGAGGGGCTGATTGATCCCAGCAAGAGTCCAGCAAAACAGATAATTTCTTACAAGCATCTGAAATTCATGAACTCCATGGGGTCCCACGCACCAGCACCAACGCTTTGTTGTTACTGAAATCTGAGATTTCCTTGAAGGGATAAATATCCAGAGGTGGCAGGTTTTGTGTTTTGTTTTGTTTTTTTTTTCTCTTCAAAATGTGGAATATATTCATGTAGTTAATGCCTGTGGTCTTGCTGAGCAGATGAAAAGAGAGTAGAGCAGAGAGCTGGGCTATCAAGCTACTTGTTATAAATTAACTCTTAATGTAATGGGCTCATTAAAGAGCTGTTAGATCTAAAGGATGTGCACTGAATATCTAATTTTGGGTTAAGTGCTTGATTCATAAAAGATGTGCTCACTGCACACTCAGGGTTTGGATCAAAGAAAGTCACCCTCTAAAGTAACCTCTCTTTTATGACTAAGGCTACACAGGTTCTCTTCATATTTCCTGGGCATTTACATAGGGGAAAGGCAGGCCGCATTTACTGAGAACCTACTATGAGCCAGGTACTTTGTCTTTGATTTTTGCCCCTAGAAACCCTATCAGGGTAAATAGTATTACTCTTCTTTCTCAGATGTGAAAACTCAAACTAAAAATGATCATGCAGTCTGTCCAAAGTGTCACAGCTAGTAAATGCTTTGGGGAGTAAGCTGAGGACCAGTACTCCAGAGCTTCTGATGGAAAGCATGGTTTAGGCCACACATAAAATTATTTTTACTGACATTGGCATGATACAGCTGAAGCATTTTATTTATTAGAAGTGTGCAGATACTGACCACAATAGTATGCCCTTAATGAGGGCCCAGAGGATAAAGGTTTCCAAGTCTTAATATAGGGATATGCTTGTTGCTTCAGAGAACAGGTTTGTGTTTGCCTTATAGATTACAATTCTGTATCTGTGGATTGTGTTACTGTGGCATAATTCTCTGAACCTTGGCATATCAGAAAGCTGCAGACTAATGCACAGGATCTTGACACCCATATCTGATTATATAGGACATTAGAGGATGCTTTGTGATTGCTAACATTATCCTAAATTTTCTTGTTTTGTTACTCACATTTTTTACTTCTCTCTGCTTTTCTGATCTATTTATTGTAACAACGACAAAAACAACAACAATCTTCTCCTTATTCTTACTGTGTTGACCTCTCTGCCTCATTTTTCTCTTGGTTTGTTTAACCTTTAACACACGCATAGTCTCTCTCTCTCTCCTCTTTCTGTTCTGCTTTTTTTTTAACACTGTACCCTGGGATAGGCTATATGTATGTGCGTGTGCGTGCACAAGTTTCCTCATTAATTCCAAGTAGACCCATGGTAAAGGCTGACAATCTTGCTAACATCAGTGACTATATGGCAAATATTTGCCTGCTGTTAAAAATGTGATATCATGCAACAAAATATTTGCATGTTTGTTCTTCGTGATGTGAAACTGAGTATTGATTTTTCCCCCCTTTGTACATTTGGTGTTATGTAGACTCAGGCCTTTTAAAGAGTCTAACAGAAATGTCCTGTTAATTCAGCATGGGAACTGATGAGCCCAGCCCTCACAATCCATTAGGGAGACAGATGTGTATGCAGATAAATTATGATCAAAGTGATGCAACCAAGATACGATTCTAGCACTATGGGAACACTTTATAATTTACATCAGTTTTTTGTATATATTAGTTTATTTGATCTTCACAATAACACAATGAAGTGGGCATGCAAGGAATGAGAATCCCATTTCACAGGAGGGGAAATTGAGGCACAAAGCATTACATGTCCTAACCAGCTTGGGTCATGGCTCAGAATTGAACCAGTGCATTTTCTCTCTTACATGGTGCTCACTGCTTGCTGGGTCAGAAAAAAGAGATTCTTTTATGCTTGAATCTAGGAGAGTAAGAAAGAGGCTAAAAACTTGATCCAGGAACAAATAGCAAAACAATTTGGCTTAATAATTGATTTATTTCAAGTGTTAGGTGTTCTCCCGTCTTCACAGTACAGATCAATTTCAGAGAGAATCTGAGCAAAAAGACCATTCATCCTGGCTTCTGTGAAATAGATTTGATCTTTTGCACCTTGATTCTCTCTAGACCTTCCTCACAAAGAATATGCACCATTTATGGCTGTTCCTCATTGGTTTTATGGATGATGTGTTCAGCTGTAGTGACACTGTTATTATAAATAGCTAAAGGGCAATTAATACTCTCCTCGACTCTTGCAGGTTACAACCCTCCCAGGAACATCCATTTCAGGAACCTTCATTTCAAAGGAAATGGCGTTATAGGAAATAGTTACTTAATTTCCAAGCAGGCTGAGAGTTTTCCTATGCAAGTATGAGTGAATTATTATATTAATCAATTCTTAATGAAGCAGTTGAGGCAAGAAACTGACACAGGATAAAAAATTTTAAAAAAATCACTCCACATTGAAAAGGAGCACATTTCAAGCAAATCTTAACAAATGAGCCCTTGAGTTTTGCTGCCCCCTGTCAGTGACAGGCATATTTGCTAAGAAGCCCTGTGACCTTCTCCAGCCACCCCCACATACTGTGGTGCAATAGGGAGAGAGAGGCATGAGCCTAATGTGGTAGAAATTTTGTGAAGTTTGCAGCAAGGCTCTGAGATGGACTCTGGTTGTCAGTAAGTAATCCTTTGAGAATGAAGATAATGTTACTAATCTCATCAGACCAGGGAAAAAGATGCCTCTCTCCGGACAACCCATTTTATCTCCATCAAAGCTCTCTCTGCCGAAAAACGCTACTGGTTCTGACACGAAGCTGCTGTGAGAACAAAGGCTTTAAGGCTTTTGAAAGCAGCCAGCTACCTTGAGAGGTCTTAGTCACTCCGGTGAGCACAAGAAAAATTCAATTTTGAGGCTGTCGGCATAGACCATTAATGATATTTAGATAAACTCTATTACTGGTGAATTTAAAATTTGGGTAGTATTTTTATTGATTTTCAGGGAATTTCAGCTGAGGCAGCTTCAGTTTATATCATCAGACTTCTTCCTCAAATGCCGTGCTGTCACCCTACCTAAAGTGGCCCCAGCTTAATTGGCAATTGTCTTCTTGTAGGTATTTTATGTAGAAGATGCTGCTTATCATTCACAGCCATACTGCAGGGAGGACATAAACCTGGAGCAACGCTTGTGGGCCATTTCTCATAACTGATGGAGGCAGATGCTCTCGCACATCCCAGCCCAGTTCCTTGAGAAGGCAACCAAACACTGAAGGAAGAGCCATTTGAGCTGTAGAACCGCCCACCACGGGCTATTCATAAAACGTTTAATGAGCTAAACTTCTCTTTTGCAATAATTTTATCAAATACCTGCAATGGTTTGTCCTTAAACGACTTCAAAATGATGTCAGATGAACACCTAGGGACGCTGGCTGGAGGGTTCAACTTTAAGGTTTTCTCCAACCCTGAGGTTTTATTATAGCATTAGCCTATGATTTTTTGGTCTAGCTCTGCTCTTAATGAGGAAATCTGAATAAATATACTGGAAAGTCCTTTCCAACTTGAGAGTTGTGTGGCTGTTCTGTTCTTTGAGATCAGCAGAAAGCATTGCCTAGTTGTAAGTTCCTTGCAGACATGTCACACTCACCTTGGCACAATTGATAATGTCTTCCTTAATAGAAGAAACTCAGCATCTTCTTCATGAGAAGAAATATTGATATTATACATTTTTTAACATTTCCAATAGTCAAGAAATAAAAGATTTTTTAAATGTGTTTTCAGTATAAGAAAGGGCTTCTTTTTTTAATTTCAGAATATTAAAGGAGTACAGATGTTTCGTTACATGTATGTATTGTATAAGGCTTGAGTTGGGGCTTTTACTGTGCCCATCACCAAACTGGTATTTACTGTGCCCGATAGGTAAGTTTTTAACCTTCACCCCCTCTCAACCTCCCCCTTTCTTGGTTTCCAATGTCTTTTATATCTCTTTGTGCCCATGCGTACCCATAATTTAGCTTCCAATTATTACAGAGTACATATGCATGGTTTTGTTTTTCCGTTTCTGAGATACTTCACTTGGGATAAGGGTCTCCAGTTCCATCCAAGTTGCTGTAAAAGATATTATTTCATTCTTTTTTATAGCTGAATAGTACTCTATGGTGTGTGTATGTATGTGTGTGTGTGTGTATCACATTTTCTTTATCCACTCACTAATTGATGGGCACTTAGGTCGATTCCACATCTCTGCAATTGTGAATTGTGCTGTGATAAACATTTAAGTGCAGATGACTCTTTGATAAGATGACTTCTTTTCCTTTGGGTGGATACCCGGTAGTAAAATTGCTGGATCAAATGGTAAGTCTGCATTTATTTCTTTGAGGAATCTTCGAAGGAATCTTTGAGGTTGTACTAATTTGCAATCCTACCCAACGGTGTATAGGCATTCCTATTTCTCTGTATCCATGCCAGCATAGAAAGGACTTCTTAAGCCTTATAATATTTTAATTATCAATATAAATACAGGCCCCAAAATGTGGAATATAGAGATAATAAACAAAATTCACCCCAAATCCATCATCACTCAACCATGAGGGCTCGTCTATCTTGTTCGTGCAGTATCGATAGTACCTCAAACAGAGCCTACCACATAGTAAGGCCTTAATGCTATTTGGAATAGGAGTGAATTAAAGAATTATAATTTTGATATATTTTCTTTCACTTTTTTCCTCTCATACATATTTTTCGTGGGTATGTTCATGATGTCTATGTTGGCTTTTGTACCTTCCTTTTTCTTTGTTTTACTTGCCCTTGTATAAAACATGCTCCTTTGAGCCACACTGTCCTCTTACTCATTGTCTCTAATGCCTGAGTAGTACAGAATGCACTTTCTAATGCAAGTGCCTAAAAGTTGAGTGTGTTGCTTAAGGAACTAGTGTTTTCCTTATCCCTAATGGGATCACACATAAGCTGAATGTTCAAGAATCAAGTATGAGTTAAACTAGATGCATGGCTTTAAGACCACTTCCCAGTCTAAGACTTACAAACTTCAAGGACTGGTCATTTTGCAAAGTTAACAGGCTTTCATAAACATGACTATCAGGAATCACAACTTTTCCACTCTTCCCACTCACGCCTTGTATTCCTTGATACTCACTACTATCCAAGATTATAATGTAAATTTCAAAAATGATGAAGCTTTACTTCCTTAGAAATAGCCACTAGTTCAGAATTTCCATTCACTTAACAAGTAATACATAAGTTCCCATGTGCCAGGTATATTTTGAGATGGCTAAACCTCAATGTCTGATCTCATGAAATTCAGTCAATAATTACTAACACTGTATGAGGCATTGGGCATACAAAGACAGAAAAACACCTTCTCTGTACTGTGGAACTCAGAAATGGTGATGAGAGGAGGGAGTAGGAGACTGACATACAAGAAAATAACCAAGAGAAAATAAGGTAAATGCTACAGAAGAGGCATGTAGAAGGAGCTTCCTTGGTACCCGAGAGTTAAGGTAATTCTGCATAATAGAGTGTTGTTGTGGTCAGGAAGCCAAGATATGTAGACTAACAACTTTTAACAAGGCAGAAAGAGCTAAATGTCCTGAAAGAAGACAGAGAAAATGTGGGAGTTTATTTATATGGAAAAGAGATGTTCTTTTTGCTGGGAGGTATCAGAGAGGGATCCAGCAGGACATGGCATCCAGGTACACCTTGACAAGGAGTATAACTAGGTGTGAGAATGGAGAAAGTGTTCTACTGTGCTAGAATAAATCCAGCAGCTAGTGTCTGTGTTCAGATCCCTAGGGCATGGTGTTTGCCTTTTGTTTAGTGGTTTAACTTTTAACTTTTTTTTTTTTTTTTTTTTTTTTACCTTTTCATAACTAGAGGAAGGATTCACAGCACAGCCAGCAACCCAGCAGCTCTGGTGCTGATCTGGGAACCATGCCTGATGACCTTCAGCTACGCTCTCCCTTCTCTGGAGCTGGGCCAGCCAACCTGGCATCAGCACTGGGACTGTGCCCAGGGCTTCCTCCTGCTGCTGTCTACCTGTCTGTCTTCATTTGCCCTGCCAAATGTACCTTTTGGTAGAGGGTATGCATTGACATTTCTGCCCTTTGGCACATTACCTGACTTAGCTCCAGGTGGAGAGCGAATGGCTATTTAGGAAAATTCGGAATGGCTATGGGTCTCAGGAGCAGACAACCTGTGCTCTCCTCTGGGAAAGAGGAGATGAAACCTGGAGAAGACAGAGTAGCTGCTCAGGATGGTGAGAAAATACATCTTTATGGAAACAGCCATAGATGGTCGTAGAAGACAGTGCTCTTGGAGAAGATCCATTTCCAACGACTGTGACACAGATGAGGGCAGGAAAGGCCACAGCAGGAAGCAGCTCGGACAGAAGCTGGTTCACGCTAGCTCAGAGCCCTTTAAGTGCCGAAAGGGACCCTGGGCTTGGAAGCAGAAAACTTCAGTCCTAGTCTTTTGATTCCAGAGTAAATAAGATACTATAGTAATGATAAAAAGTAACAATAGCAAACATATATAGCCTTTTCTATCTACCAGGCTCTATTGTGAGTGCTTTTACATACATAAATTATTTTCATCCCATTTAGTCTTTGTAGCAACTTTATGAGGTAGGGACTATCATAATCCCCATTTTAGAGAAGATCAATGAAAATGATGTCTGTAAAAGATAAAAACATCTTTATATAAAGCAAAGTCCTAGTAAACCTCCCAGGGCTTTTGGTAAGAAGAATCCCACAAGTCAGATCCGTGAAGCTATTTTGGATACTGTAAAGTGCTTTACATACATGGGAATCCCAGGACAGCACAGTTGCGCCTGCATCTTCCTTCTCCACTTGTCCTGAGCTCCTGAGAGGTGGATGACAGAAAGCCACCCCTGCAAGGGAAATAGATGGAAATGACCCAGCCCTTCCCTCAAAGATTTACCTCCCACCAGGGAAGGTGAGATACCCAGGTGAATAACCACAAAGTAAGGGAGATGAGGTAAGTGGCAGGAGGATGACTCAAAGAAGATGTTAAAGAATTTAGAGGTGGCTTCCTGATTGGGGGTCAGGAAAGTCCTCTGAAGGAGATTCCTTCTAAACCAAACTCTGAAGGGTCAGTAACTGTGTTGTTCTATCTGCTTTCCAATACTGGCTTACAACTGAATATGCTGCGAGTTATTTCTTCTTCTTATTTATTTATTTATTTATTTATTTATTTATTTATTTTTGGCATTTTACATTATTTTATTTTAATAAAATTGGTGTTGGAAGCCCCAAAGTAAAACAGCTCTGCCAGTTCTGTGTGGTCGTCACAAGCAGACTTCAGCCATACAAACTTCCGGGGGCACCATTATCTGTTTATGAACAACAGATGATCAGGCCAATGAACCATGTTATTGTCATTCCATTTGTGTCTCTCAAATCATTTTTCATCTCAACTAATCAGAAGATAAAGCTGATCCTTCTCCACTTTCCGCCTCCATTCTCATTTCAGTTCCCTGTGGTTTCACGCTGGGCTGGGCTGTTTGAAATCTAGTATAAAACACCCGAGAAGAGCTATAATTTTCAAATTTGCCTGTGGGTAATGTGCATTGTAAATGTAAAGTACTAGCAATTTGGCTGTTTGGGATGTAATGATTTTTTACTTCAATGTGCTGGGTCTGAGACAGGCACAAGTTTCTAGAAGCAACATATCACTGGTGGTGAACTACCCCAAGGTAGTCCATGGGGTTACCCATACAGGGGAGATAAGGGGCCAGGCAATAAAGCCAAGAGCTGCTGTGGGCTTGAGTCCTCCTCAGTGCTTATGCCTGTGAAAGTGTGAGCACAGACGGAAGGAGAGGGGCCTCCAGGGAAACCATTGGCTGGATAACTTTCAGAAGTCCTGAAAGAACGAGTCCCTTCCCTTAGAATTGGCCATGGTCTGGTGTCTAGCCCTCAGCTACGTAGGCTTAGGCCTGATTTTATTAACATTCAGAGTGTGTTTTCTCCCAGAGCAGACTCATACTAGCCAAGCTCGTAACCTTGGTGCATAACACTATAGATTCCCTATGAAGGGACAATGGCTAAAAAGAACAGACCAATAAATCTGTATGACAGAACTGCCTCTTCCCATAGGAAAGCCTTCCTGGGAAGCTCAACCTTAATCAGAAGATTGCTTGTTGAGAATGGATTCAGGGTAAGAGGGAGCCCGCAAGTCCAGTGGCAGTGGCCTCAGGCTGTCCGTCCGCAAAAGGCCTACGTCTAGACTCTAACGGTTTTCCCTCCCTGAGACAATGCCTACATGAGCACTAATAGCTCTCCTCTGTGACTCTCGTTGTTGATGCATTTCTGCTAGCCATCCTTCTGCCCCATTCTCGATGCTGTTGCAGTGGTTGCCCACGCTGGCAGAGGCACGAGGTCTGAAAACATTCTCCATCCCTGATGGCTTGAACCGCTTGATGTTCAAGCGAACATCAAGTGAACAACTCTGCTTTCCAGACCTTAGGAGAGTCTTGTCCCTCAGCTTCCTGGCTGCACTGCCTATAAGGAGTTGTCAGTGGGCTCACTGGGGGGTAGAGTTTAGTCCCAGGAAGGGGTCCAAGTGTTGATACTTTGACCCTAAATTTCCTGATCAACTTGGCTACAGATTTCCTGGGTGGCTGTATGACCTTGAGAAAGTTAATGTCTCTGAAACTATGACTGTGTGTTTGTCTTAGCAGCCACGAAGTTGACAACCAAATTTGTGGCTTTTTCTGGCAACAGTGTAAGATCATGTGTCATACATTAACTGTGCTGATCTGAGGATCTCTGGCTTTCTGTTTTTGTTTTTGTTTTTTTCATGCAATATGCTCAACAGTTGTTTTATACTTTTGTATTTTTGTAAGCTGTCTCATATAAGCCTCATTCCATAAACAGAACTCGGCACTCAAAAATCTCAGTGTGCCTGCTGGAAATAAATTTCTATATATGAAAGAGAAATGGCTGTAAATTTCTTGAAACATTTGAGAAATAAAATGTAATTTGGTGAAGTTCTTTGAACTCCTCAGATAGAAAATGCTATTTTATAGTCCTGTGTGAGTGGAATTGTCTTATCTGCTAAATTTGGTTGGACTCTAGTGTATGTGGGGGACAAATGGCGAACACAGAATGGGAGTGGGGAGGACTTTGTGCACACAGGGAGGACGAATGTGCACCTCCTGGTTACAGTGGGAGTGTAAGGAGGGGCAAGAGAGTGAGAGCAGTCTCAGTCTCTGATTGAACATGAAGGACTCCAGGGAGAGACTTTCTAGGAATCTTATTTTTAATCATTGGCAATGTGAAGCTACTTGCTTCATGGGGTTTATAGACTCGTTGCCTCTCCGTGTTGGAACCATGGAGATATTTAGCTCAAACTTATCATTGTAAAAATGAAAAAACTGAAGCTCAAGAAAGATGTAACTTGCTCAAGATAACCAACATTCAGTGGCCAAACCAGGGTGGAGTCCTGGGTGAGGGTCTCCCAGCACGGCTCTTTGTCCTCAGACTCATTCTTAACACTTCTCCTGCCTGTTTCCAGTTCATTCTCCATTTAATTCTGCATTATGAAAATACCTTCCCTCTCCTCACTCCCAGATCCTCAAGGAGAGACCTGATAGTTATGAATTTTGAAGACAGAAAGATGCCTTCAAGAAATATTTGACCATAGACCAGTTTTATGTGTTTTATTTAGGGTATGATTTCGATTGGTGATGAGAGGGGAAAAAAGTGACACAAACAACATACAGAGATCTACTTTTTAATCAAGCAATGACAAATCGAGAGGTGATCAGTCCATTGCTGGCACATCACCCATAAATATCAATGGTGACTCTAGGTCCCCCTCTGCTGCACAGCCATCCTTTGTGTGTATGTGACATATCATGGTTTCAGGATGGCTGCAGGAGCACCAGCCATCACATTCTTGTTCTAATTAGGAAGGATGGAGAAGAGCAAGAGGCACAATAGCATGTGCCCTCTGATTCAGACTCCTTTAAAGAGCTTCTTCAGACCAATCCCCTCCAGGTGACTATGACAGGTAACCCCTGTCTACTGTAGGTGTAAAGGAGGCCAGAAAATGTAATTTTTAGCTGAGGGTTTTACTACCCTGAATAAAATTGGAGTCTCTTAGAAAGGAAGAGAGTAGAGTGGATATTGGGCAGAGAACTGTCATTCTCTGCCACTTTTGTTACCATGGATAAATTAATTAACCATTTAAAGTTTACTCATCTATAAAATGGAAATTAGAGATTCTGAGGGTTAGGATGGCAACATACAAACTTTGGGGGGACATAATTCAACCCATAACACTAAGGGATGGTGAAAGGTCAACAAATGAATAAACAGATTATCCTTGATCTGAAGATGCAAGTTGAACTTTACCTCCTTTTAGGTCCTGGTGAACTTGGAGGCTGCAGTCATATTTTCTAATTCAAGTTTCAGTATTTGATAACTCTGATCCGTTTAACTTCTCTGGGTGTCAGTTTTCTCATGAATAAAATGGGAATATTAAAAACTTTCTTACAATGTTGTTGAGAGTGTTACATGAGATGGCGTATGTTAAATGCCTTTTATAGTGCCCAGCACACTGCAAGCACTGGCTAAATGGCCATCGCTTTTCTTCATAGCAATGTCAGATGAATTTGAGAGACCAGAGAGGGAGTGGTGGCACTGGTCTTCATGATGCTGTTATAGTAGTTGTCTACCTCAGTTGTTTTCATGAACTATTTGAGTGTGAAGCTTTGGATGGAAAGTGAGCTGTCAGAAAGCTTTTTGAACTGACAGGAGACAAGCTCTTTGATAATCCATCATCTTAAATTACCTACCCTGGATCACGTCCTGCTATTTTTCCTGATGATTTCACCAATAATGACTTCTATTAACTTCCTATGTTCCTTTTTATTTTTTAAGAAAAGAGGTAATTTATAAACAAGAATATCCTCCCAGACTCTGTGACCTTGAAAACTATGTAGATTTGATTTATTAGTCTAACTCTTCATACTTTTGCAATACACGACCAGAATGTATCAAAAAAGGAAGCTCGTGCAAGGGACCCAGTTACAGTGAACTGGAAGGTGACTTTGAAACCATGTGATTCAATCTCCTCATTTTTCAGATGAGAGAACTAAGGAACAGATGAGGAGACTTTTCTGAAGTCACCCAGCAGGCTGAATCTAGATTAGAAGTGTCCCACCTCCCGGTCTTTACAAGTTCCTTTACTTTATTTCTAGTCCAATTAATGTTTTAGGCAAGTCACTTCTGCTTCCCGGGGCTCAGTTCTCTCGTGCAAGAGGATCGGACCCGTGGTCAGTTCTGGCACTGCTCCACAGAGCCGCAGTGGGACCACGCCACGTGTCTGTCCTGCTTTTCCCTCTCCTGCTCAGGGTGCCATCCCAGTGTCAGCGTCCTGTGGCCACACAAGAAGGCAGAACCCTGACCCAGCTTACGGCACGCACACAGAGACCGAGTGGTGAACCCCAATTCCATCTAGAAATCAGTGGCTCTGGGAGGGGTGTTCCCTGTGATAAATAACCTCACACAAAGCTTAGAGGAAAACACTATGTTCGTAAAAATTGCTAGTGTGCAGTGGAAGATGTAAATACTCTTCAGACTTTAGCAAACTGTAATCCTGCCCTATCTCACTGATAGAGTGACCTTGACCAAGTTAAACCAAACTAAGTCAAGTTACTCAATTGCTTCATTCAGAGTGGTAGTAAAAATACTTAAACTGGAAGGCTGTGGTGAAGAGCAAATGAGTAATGTAGGTAAAGCAGCTACAGAAGGCTTGGCATGTGGTAAGCACACTATGAACATATTTTAAAAGATAAAGTATCTAGGAATATATTTAACTAAGGAGGTAAAAGACCTCTACAGGGAGAACTATAAGACATTGAGGAAGGAAATAGCAGAAGATATAAACAGGTGGAAAACCATACCATGCTCGTGGGTCAGCAGAATAAACATTGTTAAAATGTCTATACTACCCAAAGTGATCCACAGATTCAATGCAATCCCTATTAAAATACCAACATCATTCTTCACAGATGTAGAAAAATTAATTCTATGCTTCGTATGGAACCAGAGAAGACCCCGCATAGCAAAAACAATTCTGGGCAATAAAAACAAAATGGGAAGCATCAATTTACCAGACTTCAAACTCTATTACAAAGCTGTAATATTAAAATCAGCATGGTACTGGCACAAAAACAGAGCCATTGACCAGTGGAACAGAACTGAGAACCCAGATATAAAACCATCCTCATATAGCCACCTAATCTTTGACAAAGCAGACAAAAACATACACTGGGGAAAAG